>VYXD01009395.1:125196-212834 GCA_013397195.1 Hylia prasina | reverse complement strand
AGATAAGGTCTGGAAAACAATCTGGAATTGCCAGGCTGTTGGTGGGAGCTCTGCGGGGCTGGCGTCAGGAAGTCTGCGCCGCCTTCTATTACTGTTGATCCAGCTTTGTGCAGCTGCACTCAGTACAATTAGCTTGTAGAAACAATCCTGCTGTAGGCAGCCTCTTCCCTTCAAAGTGCTTTTCTATACTGATCCCCTCACATCATGATGCTGGAAATCAAGTCACAAGCCGACCACTGTTTGGCCAACATCATCTGTGGGAATTCATTAACCTCCATCCCAGAGATGCAACAAGAGATTGTTTGTCCAGAACTAAACTTACAGCTTAATACGATGTAGCCCATACAGGAAAAAACCTGTGTCCCCATTTTTCTTTTTTTTTTTTTTTCTTTTTTTTTTTTTTTTTTTTTTTCGCCTTTTTTTTTTTTTTTTTTTTTTTCGCCTTTTTTTTTTTTTTTTTTTTTTTCGCCTTTTTTTTTTTTTTTTTTTTTTTCGCCTTTTTTTTTTTTTTTTTTTTTTTCGCCTTTTTTTTTTTTTTTTTTTTTTTCTTCAGGGGGTGGGGAATGTAGCTGAAACCAGGCATGAGCCGGCTCCTGCTAAAACTTTGCCATCAAACTGTTTTTTGGTTCATCGGGCTGCAGTTTCCATAGAAGCAACTTATCCCCGCGATCATCTTGTCGGGTGCACTTCGCAAGCTCATTTCCCGTCTGAGCTTGCTCCGCTGCTCTCGGATGCTGCAGCTGACACATTTCCTCCCCGTGCACTTTGCACCCACCTCATCCTTGCCCAGATGCTCGGGGCTGATTGTGCCTGAAAGGGGGTTTCAGCACACTCCGCAGCTGCCTTGGGGGAAGGGACTTTTTTTTTTTTTCTCCCCCTTCTTTTCCCTGTTCCCCACTCCTCGCCGTGCCGGCAGCAGCCCTCCCCGTGCCCCCGGCCCCAGCGCTGCAGACCCGGCTGGCAGGGGCGCGGCTGCGGCCACTGTCCCACGCCTCGCGCGTGTCGCGCGTGTGCGACCGCAGTCGGTGTCACCGGGCCCGGCGGAGCGCGGCTGCCGTGCGTGGGACAGCGACAGCGCTGCTGTGCCCCCGGCGGGGGAGCGGGGCCCCGGCGCACTCCGCCTGCGTGGGCAGCCCCGGAGCGGCAGCAGCAGGGTGACATCTCCCTGCTCCCGCGGCGGTCTGCGAACAGCTGTGCTCCTGGGAGCAGGAGTCCTGCTTCCCGGCACCCCCGTGCTGCCCCTGGCAGGGCTCTTCGCGTCCCGCTCTGCCCGCAGTGGCTTTCGGGCAGCGGGACTGGCACCACAGCTCCCACAGCCTCCAAGTCCTTCACCGGGCACGAGAATGCCCTGCCCACTGTTTCCACCCACCCCGCTCCGAACCCCTCCGCCTGCTGCTTCAAGGAACACCTTCTCCAAACTTCATCCTTTTCTGGGCCGTATTTGTAAATGCCACAGATCCGCCAACTTTTAAGATCTCTTTTCCTCTTTCCTCACTGTGCTTTTGAATAATGTTGCTTTTGCACAGTATCATTCCCTTCAACCTAGCTTTTAAGCATCTCTCCTCTGCTGCTGTTAATCCCAAACTGTGTGTTGTGGGGATGCTTTGGAAGTATTTTGGCAAAACATAAATGTTTTTTTAATTCTTTTGAGACATCTCCATTTTGGCTAGGAGTGTTGGACTATAGGAAGGCCAGGCCTTTGCTTGGATTCTGTTTTGACATGTGTATCATTTTATGATCCTATTCCTAAACTGCTGCTGTGCAGTAAAATTACTTTTACTCAAACTGTGTTTTCCAGCACCACCCTGCAAAGAGGGGTGTTTCCATGTGAATTGCATGGTTTTGCTGCAACATTTATATCAAATCCAAATTCAGATGCTTTAGTTTTAATGTTTAGTTCTGTTTTGTAGGAATTCTCTTTTTTGTAAGTAGGACCAGTGCCCTGAAGGCTTTGCTACATAAACTCCTATCTGCAAAGGGCTGTTGCTTACCTGATTCTATTTGAAGAAAATTGCCGTGAAATCTTTCTGAGAGCAGCATCTCTGTGGCATAGTAAGTTCTACTGGTATAAAGTGTATTAGATCCATGTATTAACTCTTACGTTTTTACTCAAAGCCAAATACATTTCTATTTGAAAATCTTTGACTGTTTTGTTAATGCAACATCTGTGTTTTAATTAAGTTACATATCATGCTCTATAAGTGCTTATAGTGAACCATTTAGGTGGCTCTCTAACTTAGCCTGGTTGTGCTAAAATCTGGGATCAGGCAAGTTCACTTATTAGTGCATGGGTTATGTAGCAGATGTTTTTCATCTAGTGTGGCTTTTCTAGTGATACCTTTAAATTAATGTAGGTCTAAAATGTTGCAGATTTTGCACTCCCCACCAATTTTCTGGAAAATCTATTCAGGATAGAAAAGGAAGAAGGGGCCAGGCAGCAGACTACTGACAGTACCTCACATGCAATAAGGAATAAACCAAGGAGTAAAAAATGGGCTTAATCTTTTGTTAATTATCTGTCTGGCTGGTCCAGCTCCCCTCAGTCTCTTACTTTGGCCCAATTTTGATCTTTAGGTACTGGCCTGTGGGAATAAGATCACAAAACTCTTGGCTTAATTCCACTGGAAAAAGACGGAGGTATTGGGAATTGTCTTGGTGGGAGAAGATTTTGCAAATCTGTTCAGGGTATCGTTTTAAGCACACACACCCCACTTCACCCCCCAAATTGTAAAATCATGATAATTTCAAGTACAAGTGTGTTCATGTAGTATGCTCTGTGTGTTTTGTTTTTCGTCAATAATAATAATGTTTCATGAACATAGAGGAGAAATTGAGTCTGTTTCTGCAACTGGCATGTAATTGTTGGTCAATCTGGCCTTCCTGTTGTCTTCAGGAAGAATACCTCAGTTCCATGGTGGAAAGCTTTGTAATATTAAGCAGGCAGTACCAATTTAACTTTTCCAAAGCTATTGTCATAGGTTATGTCAACACAGGACCCACAGCATTCTCAGTCTTTTTTAACATATGTACAGAAAAAAAAAATTGGATGGTCAGGAAAGCCTAATTCTACTCAGGGTTTGGGTACTGGAAGTGCATTTTAACAAAATACGTGCACAGCATCCCAAATGCACGTGCACCCTCATGAGTCCTGTTGAACCATAAGAGTTCTAGTGAAGTTTCCTAGGCTGTTAAAACTTTGCTTCTTTATTGGCCCAGAATGAGCATTATCTAGGTTAAGCTGACTTTCTTAGTGACTGTCGCCTGCATAAACCCACCTGGGACACACAAAATAGGTATGTGTCTAAACCTCTGGAGAGGCCTGGTCCAGGAGGTGTGTGCAGGATCATGGTTAAATGCACACTGACAGCGTGGAGCTTAGCACAAGGCGCAGCAGCTGGAGCTGCCGGAAAGTTCAGGGGCAAAGAAGGAAAATAACTGCTGCTCCCTCATAAGCAATTTTTCTCATGAGAGCACTTGTCCTGGAAGTGAGTGATGCAGATTCAGTGCTCTCCTCATCAGAGGTGATATAAACTCCCTCCTGCTTGCAAAGCAACCCTAACGACCAGAGATAAGGCTAAGGTGGAGGACACCCACCCATCCTGTTCAAGCTTGCCACAGTAAAGAAACAGATGCAAATTTCAGAGGGCCAGAGGCATTATAAGCAAGAGGGAGCCTAACACTGTAGCTCAGGGGTAAAGGCATCTCCTGGATGGCAAGAAGCCTGAAGTCTGGGCCTGCTGGCCTGGCAGACTCACCCATTCTTGAGGGTGAGGTTCATCTCACCTTATCTGAGCTATTTAGAGGTTTTATGTCTCATCTCTCTATAGTCGGTGGGAAGAGAGAACAAGAGACACCTGCAGAGAGTGATTCATTCTGTGCCCATCTGACACCTCTCTCAGGATGGAGTGAATCTCCTCGCTGGGGGCCGTTGCTCGCCACCGGTTCTCAGCAGGAGCCAGACAACCAATTTCAGCCAGAAGCCTGACTTAGAGATGCCAAGTGAGGTGTATTCCACCGTGGATGACTAAGTTTTCTGATTCATCATACCTGAATTTAGTCTTTAAAATTTGGATATGTAGTCAAAGTAGGTTGAGTTCTGTCTCTGTATCATGGTCATTCCTTCCATTGGAAGGCTGGGCATGGATATCTGGGGTGAAATGTCCTGGGATGAAGTATTGCTGAGCCTGTAGAGCCTAAAAGCCATGTGGCAATGTGTGTCCTTAGTCTGCACTTGTGGATCCTGGTGCCAGGTGTCTGAAATGTAAGTGTGGAACTATTACATGTCATTTTGCTCACTTCTTTTGTGGATGGTCTAATTGACTCAAGGCACTATGTAATGCTTCTAAGGGAGGAGGTAGATGTGTAAATTATGCATAAGAATTGTTTGAAGATATTGCAAGGCTACAGTTGGGATATTCAGAAAGCTGAGAGGCTCCATATTTAAAGAAAGTGAAGTACTATGGAAAATGGACTAAGTGTATACTGCATTGTGCACTTGAATGCCCAGAAAAATCTGTCTCTAACTTCTAAAACTGGAGGTTGGATGCCTTTAAAAATATCACCTTTAATACTAGCTCTGTAGAGATGAGTCTGTAATTTTCAGTTTCAAAAACCTATAGTTTTTTCATTTTCAGTAATATGGAATAGTGCTGTGGTGTACTGCAGCATAAATCCCAGCTATGTACTTAATTGTTTCATCAGAGATCAGCAAAAGGTCACCCAGTTTTTTTATCAGATTACTGGAGCGCAAGTGTTTTCTGTGCTGGTCTGAGCTTGGTGCACACATATTCTTTGCAAATGGATGATTCCAGAAAAAGACAATTTTAGTCAAAGGTCACCAAAAGCTTATTGTCCAGTCATTTTGCAAATTTTAGACTGTAGAAACAGTTGTGGAAAATAAGTGTCCAGTTTGGCAAAATTATAGTAATATATTCTCTTGATGGGTTTTTAGCTATGAATACAATTGGAGATGATGCCACCACATTGTTCATGTCAATCATTCCATAAAGCTGAATGCCTTCAACTATTCCAAAACACATGGCTGAGGAACCCTTCTACTTCTTTTATCAAAATATGGAGGATATATATCTAAATTTGGCAACATAAAAATATTTTGGAATGGACTAAAATTAAATTATTTAAGGCCTCGAGCTATTGTCTGCAGCAGACAAGAGATCTGAAAATATTAAAAGGATGCAGAAACTTGGTGAAACACTTTGAGCCAGAACAAAACAGCTCATTTATACCTAGCTGAGCATCTCAGCTGCTCTCTGTTGAACAATCAGAATTTGGACTTCAAGCAGTTTCTTTTTTTCTTGCCTTATCTCTCTGCTTGTTTTCACTTCATTAGCGATAGTTTTGTGTTCCTTATTCCCTTTCACAGGTCTCTTGGTTCTGGAGATGGGATCCACCTCACTTGATTTATGGCATGTGTCTGGTTGATGTCTACATCTAAGCCTGTCTTTAAAAACTCAGTTTACAGACAATCGAAAAAATCGTTGCTTCTGTGATGACTTATTTCTATCTAATACAGAAGTCTGAAAGCCTAACTCTATCCTTGATACTCTCTTGATTTCTGAGTCCAGCTGTCCTTAGCCCAGACAGCATGTGGTTTAACTAGATACTCTGGCCTTGATGTGGATGTCCCATGCCAGGATTGGTTCTCAGACTTCCTTGACAATTTTTTAAAAATTTTATTTATTTATTTATTTATTTATTTCCCCCTGTGTGTGTGATGACACATTTTACAGCATTTAGAAGATGAGCAGTGGCTGATAGACCAAGAAGCTTTTCTGACTGTGGTTTGGTGGAATGCTGGGGTTTACCGTCCACACTGTGTAACCTCTAGGCTAGATGCTCATAATTGTAAGTTTTGTGCATTTCTGCTTGTTGTTAGCTGTGCAACCTACAGCAGCAGGGCTGCATATTCCTTTGTGGGATGGGTGGGACTTACATGGTGAGGGACGTTGCTTTCTGTGGAAGCCTTACGTCAGTTGTTGTAGAAAGCACACAAAGAAGGAAGATGCTCCTTAAAACAGCTGAATTATGTTCTGGAGGACTTAACCCATGTCTCTGCCACAAAGGTTTTTTTTATGTGAGATGATGGACAAGTCACTTAGAGCAGGCCTGTGTCAGGAGACTGTTTATCACATGGGAAGTCATTAATCCAATGGGAATTGTCCTTAAAGATCTAAATTATAATGAAAACACCACTTGAAGTAACAGGTCCCATCGATCACAAGTTTGGCAGCCAGAACTACAGTTAGTAGCCAGTACATTTTCTGACCAGCTGCTTCACATATTACCATTGGTTTAAAGATAACAGCTTCTTTTTTTTCTTTTTCTTTTTTTTTTTCTTTTTTTTTCTTCTTGTTCTTGAAAAGGGAATATCCCTTTTGAGGGTAGTACAGAATATATTCTAACAAATGTGGGAAAAGATTCTGGGGTGGCAGAAGTAATAATTTTAGTAAGGGGCATTCTGGTGTCCTTTCCAGCTTTTCAGGGCCCAAAGAGAGATTCCACCTCCTGCTCTCCAGCTGGGAAATCACAAGGTGATGCAGTGACAGTAGGGTGACTGCCAGAGACCAGAGAAAGTACCAGTCACAGCTGGATGAGGACTTGGAGCAGGAACAAGGAAGTCTGAGGATTAAATGGGAATGGGAGAGGGAGAATTCGAGTTTCAGATTTCTTCATCAATTTAAATTTCTTTCATTTGAAATGTCAAGCTAAAATAAGCAACGCTATCCAGAAAGTGAATGATTCTGAAGAAGTTTCTTGTATTTCTGTCTCCTGTTAGGACAACTTGTGAAGTAAACTGTGGTGATTTTAGCCCTAGTTAAATCAGCTTCCTAGGTTATGGGAGACATAGGTTCTGGATCGATCCAGTAAGGTTCTTATAACCCTTGGATAAGAAACACTCCAGGAGTTGTCATTTGGGACATTCACCTGGTGCAATGGAAATTCTAAATTGCAGTCTGAACTGGGAGGAATGGGACATGAAGTCTTGGTTTTTGACAAGCCTTGTAAGCATCAGACCACTTCTTTGAGAATTTCCTGAGAAAATGTTCAGGAGAATAATCTCAGTTTTCTTCTGAAGTGTGATTGTATTTCTCTTTATGTGTGCTCCTGCTTTGTTTTCAAAAGTGCTTTTATAGATTCTATTAAGGAAACAATGTCACGGGAAAGTTTTTGGTAATTTTTTTATTGACTGAGAGTTTTTTTGCTGTAATGAAGATGCTCCTTTTTTAAACCTGATAAAGGCATAGCTATTTGGGGACATGATACTCTCTGCACTGTACTGAGAGCAGCAACACACCTTGCAGAATTGTTTTAAGGAGCAGTCTGGAGTGTGCCAATTTCTCTCTTTTCTGCTATTTTGGTAGTGTTTTGTGGAGTGAAGCACATGTATATAAGCTGCAAATGTACATTCCTGTATAGAATAAGCAGGCTGTCTGTGTGAATCAGCTGTTATGGGGGTGGCTGTGGGTAAGACATGAGAAAGGCAGTGGAAACTCCTTTGATGGGGACTCAGTAGTCTTCATGCTTTACGCCTATGGGGCCTGATGCAAATCTAGTGAGACCCAGGAAAACTCTTCCTGTCAGCTCACAGCTTTGGATTCAGCTTCAGGTGTGTTTGTGAATGTGTATGTGGGATGTGGCTGATTTTTGACTAGTCTAACAGGTGCCTGCGAGAGCGGAGAGGGAATTTGTTTCACTGCTCTGGGTTGGCAAGTGAATTTTATCTAAAGCTTGTCACTTGCACATAGCCAGCCTGCTCACGTTCTAAATAGATTCTGCCCTCAGATTGTAAAGAACAAGATAATAACGTTATGTTATGTACTTGAGAGCTAAATTATTTTAAAAGTCTGAAATTAGCAGATGAGGAGGAATTTATTTGCCAAATGCATTTCAGAAGCAGCTTGGGAAACCTGTCAGAGCCCATCTTTAAGTGCTTAACTAGTGGCTGTTCAATTTAATAGCTCTGAAGAGTGCTTGCAATATGAGGGAGACCAAAACAAAATTCCAGAATGTGTGAGATTTTCATCCAAACAATAAAAACTGCCATAAATTCACAAACCAGACGGTTGAAGAGGAAAACCTTTATCTACAACCACTAACTTCACCTAACATCCACTGCGCTCCAGGCAAAAGAACCCTTTGCTCTTTTTTTGGACTCTTTATCTGTTCTTTCCAGTGCTAGTAACTTATTGCATAGCTGAACATGACCTTTGCTCTGGTAGAGATGCCGGCCTGTACCACACGTTCGTCCTTTTATTGCATAGATATCTTCACATTTTCCTGTGTCCTATCCTTCATGTGTGGGACAAAGGTCTGGAAAATTCTTTACAGCCACTCACCTTCAAACCACTCCTTAAGATGCATTTCACCCCTCATGTCTGTGGGGCTTTGCTGACAGCAGCTGGGCAGAGTGGAAGTTAAATTGTTTTCTAGGCAGCCTGTGTGAAAATGTGCTCATGTTCTTCCTACTGCGGGTCTGCTGTCAACCCCTTTCCTTCTGGGGATGACAAGGCCATGATGACATTTTAGTAACCATCGGATGTCATTGGAAGCTGATGTAGACAGGAGCTCCTCTTGGCTCTGCAGGTTGTTACCTTCCCTCTCCTTCCCTCCCAACTGGCCCAGTTTGCTTTTAGACACCGTGCTGCTTCCATCCTTCCCGGCTCTTGCACATCTGCAAATTCAGCTCCTGTGCCTGACTGAGGGACTAAGGCAGAGTCCACCATTTCAGGCTTTGTTAGCACGTCTTGGCTGTAAGCATCAAAGGTCTCTTTTGAGGAGGTGACTTTCTTGCATATGAAGCCACAGATCTTAATCCTTCAGAGTGGCAGAGAGGCTTCCCTCCTAGTTGATATAACTTGCCCAACTCCACATGAAAGGGGAAGGTATTCTAGATAATCAGAGCTTCAGCCAGGCAATTCTTCAGATTGTTTAAGGGTTTTTAATTCATATTGTAGGCTCCAGCATCATGTGGCAGAGAGCCAGCCAGTATCTGACAATAACCTTCACCATCTATCAATAATGAGGGAATTCCTTTTGTAAGCTCCAGAAGCTTCTGTAACGGGTGAGATTGCTGTTTGCAAAGCATCCTGCAACATTCAGCCTAGCAGGTCTGCTGATTTTTAAATTATATAAACAAAACCCTGTAAAATCCGCATAGCCCAAAGACTGTGGCTTCCGTTTATACTGTCCAGATCACAGATGCTGAGCATGAATGCATGAGCAGTCCTTTTATATGGTGTTTGACACTTTCTGTGGCTGCCTGCACTGTTTTTTAATATACAGAATCCCTGATTCTCCACTGCCTTGCACCCTGTCTATTCATTCTCACCCCTGTGAAGTGAGGGTAAAACACTATCAAAACAAAATGGTACCATTTTGCATGTTTTCCACTCAGTTTGTTCAGGTGTAAATAATGACAGAAAGAACAGGGCAGAGCAGAACCTGACCCGCAGTCTGTCTCTCAGTGCGTCAGGGGTCTCGAAGTGGGGGGATGACAGAACAAACACAAGCTGTTACCTTGCCATTTTTGCTAATGTTTTAAAACCAGGCAGCTTGTGAGGATGACAGATGCAAAAGTCAGGCAGTACTTCGTTCCTGTAGTCCTCACGTGATATATTCCCCTAGAGCAATAGAAGTGTTACCTGTGGTGTGGATGGGTGCTAATGATAGCTGGTAAGGGAGCAGCCTTGTCAGTGAGAGTCATCTTTCTAAGTTGTTCAGCTGCTCCACTTAGTACTGGAGAAAGAAAAATCCTTTGTATTTTCTGCTCTTTGCTGCATTACCTTGGCTTTTATAAATGTTTGTAAATGAAGAGTGAGCTCTTCAAGCTGCGGTAAGCCTGCTGCTTTGTCTCCTGGGCCCTGGACATGAACAGCACTGACATATTTTTAACTTTAAAAAGATTTTTGTCATTGTAGTGACAGAAAACTGTACTCATCCTAACTGACTTTCCATCATCCTCTAATACTGCATTTACACAGCTCGGCAAGTAAACACCCACGCCTTCTTCCAAAAAAGGTTATCTCTTTTCCCTTCCCATCTTTCTCTCTGCACAAATCCCAACCCTGACACCTTCCTTGCTTTCCTGAACAACACATTAGACCATCCTATACCATTCTGTTTTTACCAGGGCACCGAATTTAAGTACAGTTATGATTTTTTCATAAGATTTTGCTATTAACCCCTGGTCATATAAAGTACTTCACCATTAATGCAGGAAAAATAATGTGGCATTGCACAAAAAAAATCCGCCCTCCCTTAAGAAAATACCCAAATAATTAAAAATGTATATAGATAAATACTGACAAGATCTGAATTGAATGAAGGTTGCATGGGCTCTCATAGTAGGTAGGAATAATGAGCAGAAGTTAGAGTCTCTTTGAAACCAGAATAGTAAATATTTTTGCTTATCATCAATTGAAATCTCAGCCTTACCATTGCATTAGCATTTCCACTCATTTTTAGAAACAGAGTGAATTTTCATGACTCATTTGAGTGCTCTCTAACTATTTGTATGCAAATGTGACTCAAACTTTCTCACAGTCACATGCTTCACCCTCCTGTTGGAGTTCATGCACAAATGAGAGTGGTGATGTTCCTTTTCCTTACAAACCTTACCTTTCCTAGACAGTCTTGTGCCTTTCTTGCATTTGTGATTACATTTGAAGAAACACTTGTTCCTATAACTTCAGAGTTGCTTTAAAATGGAAAGACTCATAAAGAGAAATAAACCACTCTGTATCGAAAGCATTTTGTTAAAATGTTGTGTTCTCACATTTAAATATGAGAGGTCAGTAAAGGAGTGCATATTTACTTTTTCAGAAAAAAATATGCAAGTTCTGGCTTGAGAACAAGCATGAGAAAGTTCAGCTGAAAGGTAGTTGATGTATGTGGAGACTTAGAATAAAATTGCCATCTCAACCATAGCTTGAACGAACACAGCTGATGAATAAATGTATATTGACTAAAACAAATACAAAGTGTAATGCCAGATGAGGACAATACAGAATGCAGAAAAGCAGTAAACTGAGTAAGCATCGGATTAAGGATTAGCCTTAATTGTGAGGAGTCAATTCCAATGAGAAAGAACTTGGGAGCTTTTTTGCCCAAAACCATTTGGGGTATGTTTCTAACTAGAAGAGAAGCTGCCTGATCTGTCACTGCTTTCCCATTTGAGGCTCATCAGCAACAGCCTGCTGCATATAACATACAGGTCAAAGGCTGCCTTTATTTATGCATATCTGTGACAAATTTGTAAAATTTTACTGTAAAATTTGCCCAGCAAATTTGGTTTGCAGTTTTTGTCTGCTTTTCCAGAATGCATCTTTTTGTTCTCCATAAACATCCATAAGATCTTCTGTAGCAACATCCCTTGCACTGCAATCACATGGGGTGTCTGTTGTCAGCGGTAAGGACGTATATTTTTATATTTTTGTCTCTCACAAAGGCCAAATGACTAAAATGGAGTCTTGCAGAGTTGCTCATTCAGGAGCAGGATTTTTGGAATTCAGATGATGTAGTTAGCAGTCTGTAGCGAGCACTGATCCAGAACNGATAAACTACATTTTTGAGGAATAAAGCAGAAGATCTTATCAGACCCTTTGCTTTGTCTGTGGGACAGAAAAGTGAGTTACTTCCACCAGCTGCACCACTGCCCACCAGTTGCTCAGTAACCAAGGTCTGTCATCTCAAAGCTCATTTTCATCTCAATTTGGCTCACATTCTCTGCACTCTCCACATAGGGCCTTCTTATTTCATCTTCCCCAACAAGATGAGACACACCACAGAATCACAGAAGGGGTCAGGTTGGGAGGGACCACAGTGGGTCATCTGTTCCAACCTCCCTGTCCCTGCAGGATCATCCTAGAGCACATTGGACAGATATGTGTCCAGATCTTGAATACCTCTGGTGCACAACTTCTCTGGGCAGACTCTTCTGGTCGCTTGCACAGGAAGGTTGTGCTTCCTCATGTTCAGGTGGAACTTCCTTGTACATCTTCCTGTACATTTGTGCCCATTGCCTTCTTGTTGGCACCACTGAGGAGAACCTGCTTTCAACTTCTTGGCACCTCAAAGGACACCAGTTGTAGTCAGTGAACATCTAATCAGTAAGCTCAGTTTCTAGGGAGTGTTGAACCAGAGTCTCAAACTATGTCTGCTTCTGCGTCAGTTCCGTGGCTCAGCAGTCACTGACCATTAACTTAAAAACTGACACAGACAGATAAACACTGAAACTGTTTCGCTTATTCCAGCAGCTAATTTCCACCATATATAATTGTGATTTTTTGCTATACTGTGCCTTTCTGGAGTGGCCTGTGCACCCAGCACAGGGATGGAGGCAAAAGCATACCCAACTGTGCACCTGCTCCAGTGCTGTGTAGCACCCTGCAGGTTTTCACATGCTTTGCTTATTGAAATCTTTTGTCTGTTTTTCTGTTTCTGATGTTTCTGTACCTGGGCTCTGCTATGGCTGCAGTTAATGTGCCTAAATAAACTAAATGCAAATGAGCTCAAATATCTTGTTGACACACCTCTGACTGAACTCAGTATCAGTTGGTGATCACCTAAAGTTTCTAAATTGACATGAAATTAAGCAAGTTGCAAAAGCTGTAAACAAACTGTAAAGAAAAGAAAGTAGGAACTTGGTACTTGGTCTGGCTGCAAGTTCCAGACTGATGCATAACCTGCCAATGGGAAGTTCACTGCAGGATCTGGTTTTATGAAGGATGCACTCCCTCTTTTCTTAATGCCAGCATCATTAGTAGTGCAGGTATATAGATCTCTTAAATTAACAGTGCAACAGATTGTTCCTGCTGCACTTAACAAGCAGTTCAATATAACAGTCCTGAGCTGAAATATTCGCAAGTTTGTGAACTTCAAAGCAAACTTTTCCTCTTTTTAAAGAGTCTTGCAAACAACTAAGCACATTTTCTCCCACCTCATCTTAAAAGAAATTACAGAAGAATATATACAGCAGGCCTGAAATTCCTGCCAGTCCTTCATCTTGATTTTCTTGGCATACTGGCAAGGAATCTGGATGCTGAAATTTACTCTTAATGAGTACCTTATTTTATGGATGTGTTCTTTTTCTGTGCCCTAACGCTTATCTGAATGGTTCGTGCTCTTATGGAGAGCCAAAAAAGACACCTAGAAGATAAATACAGAAAAAAACAGTGAAATATCTTACTACTTTGGTGTTTAATTTTTAGTTTGAGAAATATGAGAGGCCTTTAGTTGAACTAAATTTCTTTATTGGTTTATGTATCTGTGGATTATAATCCTAAAAATTATCTGCAATCTTAATTTCAAGGGTCTTTTGTGGCTTGTGATGGATTAAATGTAGAGGCAGCAATTCTTAGGGAGCTGTTGGTCAATGCAAACACAAATGGCAGGTAGTGGTTGGATTTAAACACAAACATCAAGTGGAAAGCAAAAATGGAAAGAAGTGGCAAGGATAGCAGCCATTCCAGAATGGAACAGATGAGGGGGAAGCTGAAAATATTTGCCCAGAAATGAAAAAAAGCCCCAAGCCCCACCGGCAGTAGGCAGGAAGGATGGAAAATAGCGAGAGAAAAATTAAAAATGTTGTACGCTTACCACTGATTACCAAGAATCCCTAAGTGACTGTTGTTGGAAGCTTAACTAAAACCAAGGGAGGTGAAAAGTCAAAGGACCCTTTGAGGGTAGAGTAAAAGAATGTATTTGCCCTTTGAAAGAAAAAGGCAAAGATATCTGCTGGTTTTATCGGAACAGAGTGGAACATAGCTGTGAGCTATGGAGAAAAAAAAAAATCAGTGTTTTGATCATGTTGTAGTCCTAAAGTTACACATGTGATTAATGTGATGTTTTACATTCTGTAAATTGGGTGTTTATACTTAGGAAAATTTTGAGGACTGAAGACTCTGAAATGTCTTTCCTCATTCCTCCACTGGAAACAGCAGCATAGTCTCCTTCATATTCTGGGCTTTTGTGCCTCAAAACTCAGGTAGTTCTATCTGGGAAAATCTGTAGTCTCCCCAGGTGACCTGTCCCTGCATCTGCTGGCTGTGCATTTCTTTCTTACTCCTCAGTTTGAGCAGCAGATCCTTGCTCAGCTGTGCTATTTTCTGTGCTGCCTTGCTTGATTTCCTGCACTCTGGGATTGAGAGGTCTCATATTATGAGAAAAAATGGCCTTAAAGAGCTGCCAGTTCTATTTAGCCCCTGTGGCCAGTGGCCCAGGGATCTCATTCACCAACTCCTTAAACAGCTGGAAGTTCACTCTTGAGAACTTCAGGGTCTTGACTCTGCTCCTCACCAGGCTAGAGCATGGTCACCACGGCTCAGGCTGCCTCCNCTTGATTTCCTGCACTCTGGGATTGAGAGGTCTCATATTATGAGAAAAATGGCCTTAAAGAGCTGCCAGTTCTATTTAGCCCCTGTGGCCAGTTGCCCAGGGATCTCATTCACCAACTCCTTAAACAGCTGGAAGTTCACTCTTGAGAACTTCAGGGTCTTGACTCTGCTCCTCACCAGGCTAGAGCATGGTCACCACGGCTCAGGCTGCCTCCAATCTTAATTCCTTTTGTGAGCTTATCCACATTGGTGAGCACCAGGTGTCACCTCTGGTTGCCTTGTCTAACACCTAGACCAGGAAGTTGTCATCTACACACCCCATGAGTCTCCTGCACTGCTTGCAGCCAGCTGTATTGCTCTCCCAGCAGATGTCCGAGTGGTTGAAATCACCCATCAGGATGAGAATTTGCAAGTGTGATGGTTTCTGTATGTGAAGCAAAAAAGCCTTGTCAACAGCCTCTCCCTGATCAGAGTAGACCCTCATCACCATGTGTCCTTTGTTGGTCCTGTCCTAGATTTTTACCCACAAGTTCTCAACCTGTTCATGGCTGCTACTCAGGAGCAGCTCTTCACAATCTATCCCCTCCTTAATATAGGGTGCAAACCCTCTGGTCCCCCTTCCCAGCCTGTCTCTTCTGAAAGGCTTGTGGGCCTCTGTTGCCATGTTTCAGTCAAATATGACAACTCATCCCACCATGTTTCTGTGATAGCAATTAGGTTATAGTTTTCTAATTGCACCATGGTTTCCGACTCATCCTGCTTGTTACCCATGCTGCATGTATTAGTGTAACTGGGCTGTTGATCTCTTCATCTCCAATTCCTTTGGGATGATTTGTAGGTGTTTCCCTGCTTTAGGGCTGTTGTTTCCTGGTTCCTTACTGACCCCTGGTAGAGCATCCCCTTCCCCACTGATTCTAGTTTAAAGGCCTGGCTAATAAGTCCCACCAGCTTGCTCCCCAAAACACTTGTACCCCACTTGGGCAGGTGTGCCCCATCTGCTGCTGACGTGCCCAGTCTCTTGAAGGCACATCCCACATCACAGAAGCCAAAGCTCTGAGCATGGCACCAGTCTTATGGCCAGTCCTTCACCTCATGCACTTGTTTCACTCTGCCTGCATCCCAGTGTCCTACTGGGAGGATAAAACAGACACTAGCTGTGCCCTAGATCCTTTCAATATCTTCCAGTGGGACATGAATTCCCTTCTGATGTTTTAGAATCTGTCGTAGCTTCAACTGATCCTACATAAATCCTCAGCTTTTGCCAGGCTTGGAGGCCTCTTTGTGACATCCCAAATGCAGGTCCCTGGGTTGGCAGCATACCTCTGTGTTAAGGCAGCCTCTCTTCTGAGTAGCTAGCAAAGCTGTTCTTCATGTTAGANGAAAGCAAAAATGGAAAGAAGTGGCAAGGATAGCAGCCATTCCAGAATGGAACAGATGAGGGGGAAGCTGAAAATATTTGCCCAGAAATGAAAAAAAGCCCCAAGCCCCACCGGCAGTAGGCAGGAAGGATGGAAAATAGCGAGAGAAAAATTAAAAATGTTGTACGCTTACCATTAATTACCAAGAATCCCTAAGTGACTGTTGTTGGAAGCTTAACTAAAACCAAGGGAGGTGAAAAGTCAAAGGACCCTTTGAGGGTAGAGTAAAAGAATGTATTTGCCCTTTGAAAGAAAAAGGCAAAGATATCTGCTGGTTTTATCGGAACAGAGTGGAACATAGCTGTGAGCTATGGAGAAAAAAAAAAATCAGTGTTTTGATCATGTTGTAGTCCTAAAGTTACACATGTGATTAATGTGATGTTTTACATTCTGTAAATTGGGTGTTTATACTTAGGAAAATTTTGAGGACTGAAGACGCTGAAATGTCTTTCCTCATTCCTCCACTGGAAACAGCAGCATAGTCTCCTTCATATTCTGGGCTTTTGTGCCTCAAAACTCAGGTAGTTCTATCTGGGAAAATCTGTAGTCTCCCCAGGTGACCTGTCCCTGCATCTGCTGGCTGTGCATTTCTTTCTTACTCCTCAGTTTGAGCAGCAGATCCTTGCTCAGCTGTGCTAGTTTCTGTGCTGCCTTGCTTGATTTCCTGCACTCTGGGATTGAGAGGTCTCATATTATGAGAAAAATGGCCTTAAAGAGCTGCCAGTTCTATTTAGCCCCTGTGGCCAGTTGCCCAGGGATCTCATTCACCAACTCCTTAAACAGCTGGAAGTTCACTCTTGAGAACTTCAGGGTCTTGACTCTGCTCCTCACCAGGCTAGAGCATGGTCACCACGGCTCAGGCTGCCTCCAATCTTAATTCCTTTTGTGAGCTTATCCACATTGGTGAGCACCAGGTGTCACCTCTGGTTGCCTTGTCTAACACCTAGACCAGGAAGTTGTCATCTACACACCCCATGAGTCTCCTGCACTGCTTGCAGCCAGCTGTATTGCTCTCCCAGCAGATGTCCGAGTGGTTGAAATCACCCATCAGGATGAGAATTTGCAAGTGTGATGGTTTCTGTATGTGAAGCAAAAAAGCCTTGTCAACAGCCTCTCCCTGATCAGAGTAGACCCTCATCACCATGTGTCCTTTGTTGGTCCTGTCCTAGATTTTTACCCACAAGTTCTCAACCTGTTCATGGCTGCCACTCATCACCAGCTCTTCACAATCTATCCCCTCCTTAATATAGGGTGCAAACCCTCTGGTCCCCCTTCCCAGCCTGTCTCTTCTGAAAGGCTTGTGGGCCTCTGTTGCCATGTTTCAGTCAAATATGACAACTCATCCCACCATGTTTCTGTGATAGCAATTAGGTTATAGTTTTCTAATTGCACCATGGTTTCCGACTCATCCTGCTTGTTACCCATGCTGCATGTATTAGTGTAACTGGGCTGTTGATCTCTTCATCTCCAATTCCTTTGGGATGATTTGTAGGTGTTTCCCTGCTTTAGGGCTGTTGTTTCCTGGTTCCTTACTGACTCCTGGTAGAGCATCCCCTTCCCCACTGATTCTAGTTTAAAGGCCTGGCTAATAAGTCCCACCAGCTTGCTCCCCAAAACACTTGTACCCCACTTGGGCAGGTGTGCCCCATCTGCTGCTGACGTGCCCAGTCTCTTGAAGGCACATCCCACATCACAGAAGCCAAAGCTCTGAGCATGGCACCAGTCTTATGGCCAGTCCTTCACCTCATGCACTTGTTTCACTCTGCCTGCATCCCAGTGTCCTACTGGGAGGATAAAACAGACACTAGCTGTGCCCTAGATCCTTTCAATATCTTCCAGTGGGACATGAATTCCCTTCTGATGTTTTAGAATCTGTCGTAGCTTCAACTGATCCTACATAAATCCTCAGCTTTTGCCAGGCTTGGAGGCCTCTTTGTGACATCCCAAATGCAGGTCCCTGGGTTGGCAGCATACCTCTGTGTTAAGGCAGCCTCTCTTCTGAGTAGCTAGCAAAGCTGTTCTTCATGTTAGAGACTTTTTTCCCAGCTCATTAGTGTAACTGGAATTAACAGATTATCTTGCTGCATCAAATCCCTGAGTAGATGTGAAGTAGATGCTGTTTCATCCAGGGTGGGATGCACTGAACAAGGTGCAAAGGTGCAAGGTGTTGTCTTATTCCAACAAAATTGCATTTTCATATACTTTCATTTATTACAAATGTAATAAAAGTAATTGAGGAGCAAAGGGAATTTTTTCCCTGTTTTGTGTAGTGTCACTGAATCAAACAGCCTGTGCCCATACAGAAGTTGCAGTGGAAAGCACTGTTGGAGGCATGCAAGAAGGAGCTAGAATACAGGTTTTCACTTGCAAGTCTTGGCTGAGGAGACAGATTTACCTCTTTAGTTCCTCCTTATCTTCTGGCAGTTGGAGCAATCAGAGCAGGGCTGAGGAGCTCTGACCAAGGAATGATCACATTTCTGACCAGGTGCAAGTGTCCCATTTCAAGCCAGTAGTCTTTTCCATCACCATTACCTTTGGCACACATCTCCACAGGTTTATAGATAAGTGTCAGACCAGATACTACATCAAAATCTCAGAATATTGGGTGTAGTAATTTTGTAAATACCTTGTGTGAGCTGTTCAGAGAGATGGTTGTTTGTATACTGGGTTAAAAGACTTTCAAGCACAATTGCATTGTTCTTCATAGTAGCCTCTAGGAAGAAGCAAGTGGGGGAGATGCATAATACCTAATAGATAAACAATCCCTTTGCAAATATTGTGGAGGCAATTGCAACACAATGCCATACATCCATGCCCCAGGCTACTTTAAAACAGCTATTTGTGAATAAAGAGGTCTAAAGTGCACTGAATAGTTAAAAAGCTCTTTCCAAGAAAGGATGAGATCAGTTGTCAGTAGGTGTCCAAACACAGAGAATGGCCAACTTCTTTAGCATTTGTCCTCAGAGACAGAGCAAGTGCATCTTTCTTACCAGCACTGGGGATTTGTGTCCCCTCCCCCTTCTCTCCACTTCTCTCCAAGGGGCCAGTCAACACCTCAGCTCTCTGCTATGCGGCACAGCTTGTCTTCAACCAGCTTGGAAACTCTGCTGCCTGGAAAGGAGGAGACATACTGTGCTGTGGAGACAGTGTGTGTGATTTCTTGAGGATAGTGATAACATTTCCTCTTCATAACTGCCTGGTGCCGAAAGGAAGCAGAAAACCTTGGTTGAAACCATCCTTTTGGTGTGTGAGGCTGCTACAGCAGGATTTACTAACCAGGACTTGAAACTCGCCTGGGCGTTGCTCTCAGTTCCACATTTTTCCTGCAGCAGTTGTTGCGTCAAGGCCCAATATCACTTCCCAAGATGGAGTTGTGTCTGAATTCAGAGGACCCAGAGGCAGTAGGCAGAGTGGTATTTGTCCTTGCTCTGCATGCCCTGTGTCAGCAGTTAGCATTGTGTTAGCTGCTAGAAACTTTAGTTAACTTGAAAGCCAAAGCTTGAACAAACGGAGTGGGTTGACTCTGACTCAGCAGCTGGTTTTCATGGATAGGTAAAACAAATTTATTGTGTAAAGGGTATTCTTTTGCATAATCTACTATAGGAGTTCCATATGTTTTTCTTGTGCAGTGTTTCTTTGCAGATGTTATTTATTCTTCATTTCTTTCTATTTTTATACAAGCAGCAAGTTTTTTTTCCCCTAATTGCCAGAAGTATTTTAAGGATGTTGTTCATGTTCATCAAGTGCTTCTTTACTCTTCTTGGGACTGTTAGCATTTATCCCAAGTCAGGCTTGGATGCACCCTGCATAGTGTTTCTGAGTAATTGTACTGTGGAGCTGTCACTGTATTTACAGCTCTCTAGCCCTCTGGAATTACAAGTACAGAAGGAATATCTTGACACTCGGACCTTTGTATTCTTAAACATCACAAACTTAAATACATGTTTGTTTGGCTATTCCCACTAATAATGAGTTAATTTACCCACAAGGAGCATATGTGTTCTACCAGTATTTTCTGTTGCTCCTTTTCTGACTTAGTAACATACATCTCAAGAATCATGATGGTGCATCTCACTGCAGTAAGTGCAGACAAGGATACTTTTCCCCAGGAACTAATCCAGGACAGATGATGTCAGTGAGGACAGATGATGTCAGTGACTATATGTGGTCTCTTATATCCTGTTGGAGCCCCCCCCCCATAAATAAACCATTAATTGTCACTCACTGATAAAGTGTGTCTTCTGATACTGGAGACACTATGAAATTTTTGTGTCAGATGAAAAAAAGATATCTCTCATTTTTTGCTTCAAAGCAGTTCCTTGTTCTCTATGACTTGGTCTTATGCTCCATCTACCTTTAGATGGTTTTACTTTGAATATCAGATCTCTGGTTGATGCCACTTTTGGCAGAGTGTGGCAGTCATTTCAGTAGAATGAACACTAAGCTCTAAGATCTGAGTGGTGGCTGAATTATATTCACAAGATGTAAAAAAGAACTTTGCAATGACACTAGTTGGGTCAGAGCAGTGTCCAACTGCCAAAGTGTTGTGTCTCTGAAAGCAGAAACAGGAAATGTTATTTAGGGAGACCATACTAGCCTGGTCACTTTCTGCAATTCATTTTTCTTCACTTCCCTCCCACACCTGGAGCAGTTGTGTTAAGGATGTTAGACTGTAGCCCTGCTTAGCCCTTGCAGCATTTGCTTATAGACTCAGGGTCCATCAGGTTATCTCATTTTTTAATGATCCTACACCTGCAGTTTCCCTCCTCACTCTTCTGCATCAGCATTCTCCAGAAGTTCAGTAGATGCTTTATAAATAAGTGCTTTTACCTCTTTTAAATCAATCACTTAGTGATTTCACCAAGTGACCCCCTAGTTAGAGAATTGCAAAAGCTGCTGAACGCTTCTGCTTTGTGATTCTAGAAACTGGCTCTCCCAGCTCCTCATCAAATTGGAGCTCTAATCTTTTTTAGTCACTTTTTTTCTTCTTAGAGCAACTGTTCTATCCCTTTGATTGTTTTAGTTGTCCTTGTCTGCACATGCAGTAACTCTGCCATATCTGCCTTGAGGTGACCAAGCACTGTGAAGAGCAGTCAGGAGGGATACCACAGTTTCTCTAAGAAGAGCCTTTAGTCACTTGTCCCATGCATCCACTGTCTGTAAGCCATACTGCTTACCTCTGGCTGAGGCACTTGGATGGATGTTATGCTGGGGTGCAGAAGGGGAATTGTGTGTGCTTTATCTTTATGCATCTTCCTACTGCTTAATCCAAAATGCCAGAATTTACCAGGACACAGTGTTAACTCATACAAAAAAAGTCAGCATACATGCAGACCAGAAGTGATATATATTGACAGACCATCTCAAAAACCTACACTCACTGTAAGTAACAGACTAATCTCTTCAGTCAGCACATGGCTAACCTTGGACACACATGCACATCTGTAATGATACCCATTTTATAGATCATATTCGTTCAAGTACGTTATTGCTACAAGAAAGACATAGTTTTCCAATAAAGCTACCTTGTGTTTTCATATCAAGGCAGTATCTACATATTTATTGCAGATGAAGTATTGCAGAAATAAACTTTCTCATATTTATTCCTTAAAAAATCTTAAACCATTGGTGTTAAAGCAAAACTCATACATATGGTGAACTGAAGGAAACTTTTAGAACATAGTTGCCATTAATGTAAACTATCTTTAGCAATATTTTGTATTGATTGATTTACCATTTTGTTAAACAAATTTTTATTCTGGAATATTTCTGAAGCCACTTTCTGAGAGAAATAAAAAAAAAATAAAGTTGATCTTGTATATCAATAGTTTGCACAGCTCTATCTGCAGAAAAATAAATATAGTAGATATAAATTAAAAGGGGACGAAACAATCTGAGCTGGGAAGAGTGCAAGTTTATTTCCTTGGTTGTGTAGGAGTCTTGTTAACCAGTACGTAATGCATAGTCATGTAATAAAACATGCTAGACATTAAAAGGCAAAAACCCAGTTCACAGATGTTGTAATGTTATGAGATAATTTTAGGGAGTGAATGGGGTGAAAAGGCTGGATTTGTTAGAGAGGAAAATACCTATGGAGGCCTTTTCTGTGAGCAATACCATGACTTCATTACCATGTCAATTCTGGGAAAAGGCTCTGATTTAACACAGCAGTTGGCTGGATCCATATGGAGCTGATGAACCTCTGAATGAATAGTGAATGGAAAAACTGCTGGAATCTGCCTTCAGCTTTGTTCCCAGGATGACCAATGTAAAAGGCCTAAGAGCAGTACTGCACAGATGGTGTAAAGAGGTAAGAAATCTGCAGGGTTTAGTTTACGTTTTCTTATTCTACACTGTTTGGGGTTTTATTTTTTTAACTATGTTTCAGTAACTCCAACTCTATTTGCTTAAATGTCTTCACTCACAAAAATGTAAGAAAAAGAAAAGCTTTTGGGAGATGAAATTAATTTAAAAAAACATATGTAGCAGTAAACATTTACATAAAAATACAATTTAAAATGTTGAATTTTGTATGGTACAGAAGTAATTGAAAGAATAATTATGAAATCTTGAAAAAAAAAAGATAGTTAAAAGTTTAACAAAGAACTTTGGAGTTACTTGTTCAATTCACCCTATGTTGTGGGAATATGCAGATGTTCACATTTACACAGTCATGTATGTCCACTAGGGTTACATGCTTTTATAGTCTGAAGCATCATCACAAGTGCCAATACAGTAAATCAAAAGACTCTCTGGCATTATCTAGTTTCCTTTCTGGCTTTAAAAGTTAGAACAGATGTCACAAGAGAGGACAAAATGGATTTTACCCACCGAGAGAAGCTTTTCTTGCCATCATTAATAGGAGGCTCCTTGAAATGCTAATGTACACAGTTTGTGTTGCCGGGTTTGCATAGAGATGGTGGGAAACAGCTCTGATCCCAACAAAACCTTTTGTTATTAATCAAGAAAATCTGCTCTTCTGAAACAGCAAAGCACTAAAATGGTGTGGCTACTTGCAATGCAGAGATCTCTATAGCAATCTCCAATGAACAAAAATGTAATAAAAACTGTTCACCAGTTCTACGAGATACAGCACATGTAGCAATTTATTTGCAGTGATTTTGCATACACCTTCTACTTTCCTTTGTCAGTTCAGCATGGGTATTTACAGTGGAAAGATTACATCGTTTCAGTATTTTTTCCAAACCTCCACTCTTTAAAAATCTTGTTTCATTTCATAGGAAATCTAAAAAAGCAAGCTTCAGGCAGGAAGAACTTTGAAAAGCAAGCTTTTCTTCTTGGAAATAATTTATCACAGAGCATGAGTTTCTGTTCAATTTGATGTTAATACTATGTAACATATTTTTACTTCATTAGAATATAGGATTATGAGATCGTGTGAACGTTTTGAGTACAAGCATACTCTGCAATATTCAGACTAGTATGCTCTTCCTGTTGTAAATGGGATTTAATAATTTTTATTAATCTTTAAGAGGAGAGGTTAAGACCCTGACATTGCTTTGTGACATATGACCTCTTACTTTTAAGAAATACCAGTGCAGTTAAATCACAAAGTACTGACTGCTGTCAAGCATTCAGTACCTTGTATACTGGATGCCTCAGCAGAAGCCTTCTTCCCCAAAAGTATTTGGAGTATGAATAAAAGCAAAAAGAACTAAAAAAAGCTTGAATTAAAATATAAATTATTTGCTGGGCATTACTCATCACTGAAATCAATGATCAGTTACATTGATTTCCTCAACAATTTATTGTGCACCAGTTCTTCAACACATTAATGTGTCTTTTCACAGATTCATTGTGCTGAGTGTTCCATATATGGGTACAAGAGAATGAATTAGGGATGAAGCACTAGTTCAGAGTTTAAGCCTCTTTTAATTTCTTTGCCTCTGTGTATCTAAAGTGGATACTTATATTTTGCATTGACATAGATTATTGCACTTTTATTTCTTTTTTTTAATGGTAATAGATAGTAAAGTAAATAAAAACACCATGTTATAATTCATACAAGGTGTTTGAGATTATTGTTGTGTGGGTATGGGACAAAACAGTACACATAGTAAATTTTAAAATGGGAATTTCTATTTTTTCATAGCTTTGTCTGGTTTGGTACAGCCAACAGGACATAAAGGAGTGGGGTAGGAGGAGATAACTTATGTGAAAAAAACTTGAGTGAAACATCACCAATTCCATCACTGAGGAGCTGTTTCAGCAGTAGGAAATACTGTAATGGGCAGGCAGGGAAAAACAAAGCTGTAAGAACAACTTGGATGTCACAAGTGCCTTTGTCACTGTAAGAGGTCTAAATGAAATGACCGGAGCTATCTCTGGGTACTTCCTACAAAAGGATTATCTGTTCTCTAAGTTTTGATGTATAGAGTTTTCCCCAGTCTCCATTTTCCTTTCAGCTTTACAGTTAAACTTCTGATTTCATGAAAGCTGCATTTCAAAGGGGCCCCAAGGGCAGGGTGCAGCCCTGTGCCAAAGGGTCTCCACCACCTGTGCTGCTGTGAACACAAGACCTCTCTGCTCCTGTGGATGTGCCCAGATTGAGTCATATGAAGCTGCACTGAAAATCCCAGTTTTCAAGGAGGGATATCCAAAATAACAAGCAACAACAACAACAAATCTTACAGAGAATGTTTAGTGGGAGCTGCTAAGGTTTTGTCAGGGACTAATGACTTTGACCTCACTGTCCAATCCCTCAGTGTAGAGCTAAGGAAGAAGATTGCTTTTCTGAAAAATTTTGATTAGAAGGGCTGAGCTATCTTGTGTCAACAAAATACCTCTTGTCTTAAGAGTCCTGACAAAGTAAAGCCATTCAGAAAAATACTGAAGCGATATTGTCCTATGTAAGACTTTTATCTACCTGTAAACTCTCGGTGTTTCAGAAAAGGAGTTTTTTGGGGTTTGTTTCAGAAGTGTTATACTTAAAACTTTTGAGAATTTCAAATGCATAGATTTAAACTAGGCAGGAAATGTACAGTCTAGATTCTGTTGCTAAATTATGAGCTGAGATGCTGTATGGTAGCCTGAAATATCTCCATTAAAGGGTTTTCAGATAAACTGGCTTTTAAACCAGTGTAAATTCTTTTATGGACACTCAACCGTGAAGATTTTAATCAAGGATTAAATGTTAACTGACTACTTCCCTGTACAGTCCCTACCAAATTTTGTTCTCACTTCCTCTGGTCTTGAGTATCTTCACTGCATTTGAAGTGGTTATTCTAAATTTGTCCCAGTGTAACAGAACAAAATTTAGCTTTAAGAGCCTCTTGGAGGAGCATTGCCTTCTGTTGTTGTGTTTATAAATTTTTGGCTGAGAATCTGGAATAGGTGAGCAGTCCAATTCAGGTGTGAACACTTTCTCTACACTGCCTTATAGTGAAATCTCCTTTTCTGGGTTTTTATATACTTGGTGTGAATGGATATAAAATCAGATCTCTTCAGTTGTGCCTTTGGTAACATTTTACGGTCAGCTTAAATAGACAAAGTGCAAGAAATCAAGTCCCACTTTCCACATGGGAATTGCTGTTCCTGGCACTAAGCGTTTATAAGATCAAATTCCTTTTTGTGGGCTAAAATTAATACTTGTAAAAGTCTGTATATGTAAAGTATTTAGGGACAGATCTTCAGTGAAGTTTCTAAAACTAAGTAAGTGTTTATGATATGAAGGCCTTCAGGCTTTAGAGTACTGTATAAGGACAAACAGCAAAAAAAGGTCAATCTTTTTGTATATTTAAATTGGTCCCCAAGTTACTTTGAGACATATAATTTCTGCTTTCTCTGTGTCTTTTTCTTTAAACTTCCATAGTCAGGTAGCACCCTGCAAACTGTGTTGATTCCAACACCTAAGATAGCCTTATAAACCCTGCGGACATTAAACTACTGGAAAACAGATTGAGTTGGTAAAAATAAGTGTGCGTGTTCTCGCAGAACCTGAGAAAATCACACCTTTACTTTGTTAAAAAAATCTGTTTGTGCCACTCCAGTAATCACTTCATAACTGGTGGGAGAGCAGAACATATGTCTCAGAAGTGGTGGTATATAAAAGCCTCTACCTCTAATCCTATTTTCTTTAACAGAAAAAAAAAAGCAACAAAAAACCCCAACCTTTTCAGTATGTCATCTGTAAAATCGATGCCAAGGGTTTTCTGCTTTAAAATGCTAAGACATTTTGTGGCGATTTCTGTGAAACTCCTCGCTTAATCCTTTTGCAGTTTTATTAGCAAGCAGAGTCCTGAAGAAGTAAAGCAGTGTCAAGAAGGGTGTTGTGAATGGCTTTTGTAGCCCTGTTACAGCTAAGGAATCCTATGTGCCTGCTGTTCCCAGAGCATTTCTTGGTTAGTTGTTTATGAGGGCTGAACTCACCTCTTTTCAAGTTTACCTTTGGGACTCTGTGCCAGTGCAGTAAATATTAGGTAACAGGATATTTACAGAGGGGTCATTTCCATAGAGAATGGATGGGACCTGAACATCGATCTGCTGGACAGGGTAGGGAAAAAGAAAGAGGCTTCTTTTCTTTGCAAGTGTTGGTTGTTAAATGGTCAGTGGTGTGAATGCTGTGATGTGTGGCAAGGCTGCTGCTTGAAATAAATGTCGAGAAGCAATCTCAATCTAGTGCTACAAGCATAAAGAGATGATGATAGTTTAATATGTAGTCTACAGGACAAATGTATCCCACTTTAACACCGTTGAAACCAGTATGGTGACAGGTTGTGCCTGGGAGGCTTTGGTCCAGCAGCGTCCAAATTAAATGTGAAAATGCAAATTAGCTCCTGACATTAGACACAGGGGTCTCAGGAAGGTTGTTTTTGTCAGGATTCAATTGCTCTTTCATCTTCCTTACAAACTCCTTCCCTCTCCTCCCTTCTCCCATCTTGCTAATCAGCGAGGTCAGAGGATTGGAGATCCTGCCAAGCCTGTGCTAAGCCCCAGGGCTGTTCACTGATCAGCAGGTTCCCCAAATTGCTTCTTTTGTTCCCAGCCATGACCTCATCCTTCTGCTGGTTTCCTGTAGGCTAACGCTGGGCTGTACATCTCCTCTGAAAGGCAGCACCTGCAGTGGTATCTTGTCCTTGGCACTGTGCAGCTCCAGGTGAGGCTCGGATGGATAAATGAATGAGTGACTTGCACCATAAACCACATCACATACTTTTTATCTTCTTTCCAGCTCAAAACCTGGGTTCTTTGGTATAGGCCAACATACAGTCCAAGGATTCAAAACTTACCTTTAAAACTGTGCTCTGTTAAATAAATCTCTTTGAGCTGATACAGGGCACATAACTTGATACAGGGCACATAACTCTAATGCACAGTGGGAGTTAATGGATGTATGTTATCTGGAAATGAAAGCGTGCACATTGCTGTGTGTATTCATCATTTCTAGGCAGTTATTTATTCAGGTAAATAAGACTTTGCTAAGCAGCACTCAGCTATGCTTAACCTTTATTAATTAAAGCAATACTTGGTACAATTTCTTAGAGTAAAGCCAAAATAGCATGAAAAAGAGTAGGTAGAATAGATGTCAGGAGGATTATAGCATTTACATTCTGGTGATGATTATGTATTCTAGTTGCCAAATCAGATTGCATTATAAAATTTCAAATTAAGAAAATATTGCACCTAGTTCTATGAGCCATTATGTTAAAGCAGATCTGGTTGAAAAATAGTGGCTGTTTTTCTTTGGAATAGCTATTGTACAGCCTTGCACTCTGATCTTTTCTGCTTCTTTCACTTCGCCTTTGTTCTTAGAGCACAAAAAATAAGTCACCAATTTCTGCACACATTGTGTACAAAGAGTACTTATTCATATTTATCAGAGCATCATACAGCCCTTCTTCTACCACTCCCTCCTTTTCAGGTAAATTCTTCTTAGCAGTTCATTCCTGTTTTCTCTTGGTGATTTGCAGTGCCTTGAAAATTCTCATTAAATGCTAACGAATAACATTAAAAAAAGAAGAGTAAAGCAGAGCTGTTTGCCTTGCTGTGTCTTTAAATCTGACCTTTATTGTTTAAGTTGCATTTGAAAAAAAAAGTGTCAAGTTGTTGAAAGATGAGTGCACTTCATTATACTGTGCTCAAAGCACTGGGAAAATCCCATTGAGGCAGGAGTACCAGCCAGTGTTTACAATGCTACATTTTAAATGCATATTGGGAAAACAATGATAACAACATGAATTTCCTGCATCTAAGTTTTCTATAGTTAAGAAAGCATAATTACATGAAATGCCAGGATTTTTTTTCCTACTTCTCCAGTGGTTGCAATGAATCATGTTGTGGCTTGAGAAGGGAAATCCTCTCTGGCTGTGCACTGGCGCTCCTGGATCACTCGAGGCACGTGTGTCCAAGCATGGGCATGGCTGGAAGAGAGGCTTTGAAGGAATGCAGCTACCAGCTCTTGTCTCACCTCTTCTTTATTTCCTCTGACTCATGCCCTTGCTTTGAGGTGCATTTGTTCTCTGCCCCTCACCTGGTAAATATATTCAGAAATGCAAACATATAGAAATATATGTAGACACATGCTCATTTTTCTTTATTTCAGCCTTCTTGGTGAAGGGAAAGATCACTTCATAAGAGTTGGATATTGGGCTTGCAGTCCAAGCCAGTCAGGCCTGCAATAGTGGTGGTGGTACTGGAAAAAGATGTTATTTTGCTGGGGGAGAGGGAAAATTAGAAACAAGAGGATCTCAAATAAAGAGAGCAAGCTTAGTGTGCAGGAAAACTTGGAACTTTTCTAAAAGGCATACTGAGTCATGTGGAAACCAAGTTACTATCGTCTAGAGCTTATTTGAATGACATTTGTGAATAGTTTTTTTCCATTAATTGTTGAATAAATGACTCAGAAATATATTTGCCCCTCTTTGACGAGCTTCATGTATGGTTGAATACTCTTTTCCAAATAAATTATTCATAAATTTTGAGCAATCATTGAGTAATTTATTCAAAATATTTTTTTCATTATACACTCCTCTATCCCATGGACTGTGAGTGAAACTCCCACTGTGTTAAAGTTAGTGAAAATATTCTAAATGATTTGACCAATGCCAGGACTTCACCCAATTCAAAGTTTTTTGAGAACTAAGTGTTACATTTACTTATGGAGCATTGGTTTAAATATTAGTGGTAAACTTATCTGTGACTTTTTCAATGTGTAGAAAAAAAATGAGTAGGAATTACTTTAGCTTTTATTAATCTAATTAATTTAAATTAAATGTGACTCTGGATATGTGAATGCATAGTCAATTTGGGTTTTTTTTTTTGGATTCCCACAACATAGTATTTCCTGTCATCTGAAGTCCCAGTTTATGATGAGTGAAATCACTATAACAATTGTTGAAGAGGTCTCAGGTCCTGGCTTGTTTCCAGTTTTTAAGAGTTATTCAGGAGTACACCAGGGTGCTTTTTTTTTTTTTTTCTTTTTTTTTTTTAATTGCAGGAATCTTTGAAGGGGTTCAGAATCTGGGTTGGGTTTAACTGTTCTTATCATTGACAGGTAAAAATTGTTAGGATTTTTCCACAGTTTGGAAAATAAGTGTAATTTATTTTATTGTGAATTTATTTGCATTTTACTACTAGTTTTGGTAATTATAATACTCCAGCCTTAATTCTCCCTGGAAATATGACGTTAGTCTTCACTTCCTCTCTTAAATTTGTATTGTGTAACTTCATGCAATTAAGGCATGGCTGGCATTATGCCATTGTTCGTGGGTGAAATTATTCCTATGTAAATACTTCATTTTGTACTGTTAATTGGCAAATGGTATAGAGTGCTTTGGGATCCATCTGGAGAAAAGTTACTGCATATGCTTATGATCGTTATTACTGTGTTATCTTGTTCCTTTAAGATACACAACTGCTTTATTATTTGCCGAGCTCCAGGAGAGTACTTGGTGCTGTACAGATATTATACAAGGGGTAAATGCTACTGCCCATGGAGCCTACAACAGACTTGGCTGAGTGAGACAAGAGGTACTGAGCTGTGTGAAATACATGGGTTCAATATCCACACTTCTTATTAATGGAGATTTAAAAATCTCTCTGTAGTATTATGGCTAAGTTACTTTGTGGGAGAAATACACTGCAAGTGAATGACAAAAGAGGAGAAAAATAACTTGGTGAATAACAAAAGAGAGAGCAAAGCCTAAAAGAGAGGGGCAGAAAGATGAGAACAGGAAAAGGATTCACATGGGGCAATTCAGAGATAGCTTGGAAAGAGGAAAGAGATGTTGGGAAACTTGTGCTGTTTGACAGATGATAGAGGGAGGGAAGGGAGTAGTAGAGGGAGATAAGCTGGTAGGGAAAAAAGCAGAGCAGTGATTTTAGTGCTGTGATTTGTATTGGGGAATGTGGGTTGCATAATGAGAAAATGAGGACTGCTGATGTCTGGGGATGGGGAAAAGGAGAGGTGAAGATGAGTTGATGAAGAATAAAACTGAATTAGTTGTAGTGTTGAGAGTGTGTGTAACAAAGAAGACTGGACAACTTTTTTGAGAAAAGAGTTCTGTTTGAGATCAAGAAAATTCAGAGGTTGATGGTGTGATATTGTAGGAACAGATTTCACTCAAATTTCACTGAAAGAGGAAAAATTGAGATAAAAGGCTGGGTAGATGTGGGTAACAAAATGTGGTAACCATTTCAGAAGCTGCCAATTTATTAATTAACTAATTTATTAATTAGCTTTAAACTCAGACTTTTCTCTAAAGCTAGAAGATTCAGCTAGGCCTCTTTCTCAGAGGTAAATTAGGGAAAACGTACTGAAATTTTATTGTTTAAATATTTTGATGGAAAATAATTTTATTTTCCTCTGGAGATCAAAGATATTGCTATAATTGAAGACCCTGATCAATAAAGCATTGAGGAATCTGTCTTTGGAAGCACATATGGTAAGAAGGCATCATACAAGTAAGATACCAAGCCAGAGGTTGATAGAACTGGGAACCACTTCTACCTTTCTTTAGGTGTTTGCTGGGGTTTTGGACAAGTCAGCATTTCTGTGTCATTTCTTTGTACTTAATGGACATAACAGTTTATTTCGGTTCATCATTCTGTTCATTCGTTTATTATGTTGAGGTGTCTTTCTATCCTTATTGGCAAGACATGGATCAAAGGGAGACTGTATTCCTCACAGAGATGCCTATGTTGTATAGGGTAGTTAATATTTTAATATGTCTGTGCAATACAAAGCATAAACAGAACTACAGAATACTGTATTCCACAACTCTGAATTAACTTCTCTTCATTGACTGCTTACAGAGTTGGGTCTGAAAGCACTAGATTATGTGTGATCTGAAGGAATGCTGTTCTCTTGAACTTTGAGACTGCACTGGTTGTGATCCCTAAGTTAGCCATATACAGGTTGAATATGATCCCACATCAAAACAAAAATGATGCTGATATGGTATGGTAATCTGAAGATTCAAAATTAAATAGACAGGCTATTGAAATTGTTATCAGATGTCGTGTCTGAAATACCTCCAGTTTTCTCTAGGGGAAAAACGTGTTGGCAGTGCAGTTGCATGGTATCAGTTGTCAAAGAACCTTTTAGGAGAAACTGCTGTATAAAGCCTTTTTCTGATGAGAAGGCCCACATATGAGACATTTTTGTAAATACAGAAGAAGTTCATCTTAGCAATAAAATGTATCTTGTGTAAGTAGGTTGTGGAGATTGATGTGGAAGGCTCAAACAAATGAGAAAAACTGTTTAAAGTTTGCAGTTAAGTTCACTTAGTATTACCTTGATTAGTGGTAGTTTTTTCATGTATCAGATAATTCTGTGCTAATTCAGTACAACAATGTCTTCCTAATAACAATCAATATCAATTGAAAATCAGTGATTTCCTGCTTCCAGCTGCACTTAGTGTTGCACTTCAGTATTGCACATGGTGCTGCTCAACACAGATGACTTTTTTGTTAAGCACTTAGCATGGATGGATGGATGGATGGATGGATGGATGGATGGATGGATGGATAGATAGATAGATAGATAGATAGATAGATAGATAGATAGATAGATAGATAGATAGATAGATAGATAGATAGATAGATAGATAGATAGATAGATAGATAGATAGATAGATAGATAGATAGATAGATAGATAGATAGATAGATAGATAGATAGATAGATAGATAGATAGATAGATAGATAGATAGATAGATAGATAGATAGATAGATAGATAGATAGATAGATAGATAGATAGATAGATAGATAGATAGATAGATAGATAGATAGATAGATAGATAGATAGATAGATAGATAGATAGATAGATAGATAGATAGATAGATAGATAGATAGATAGATAGATAGATAGATAGATAGATAGATAGATAGATAGATAGATAGATAGATAGATAGATAGATAGATAGATAGATAGATAGATAGATAGATAGATAGATAGATAGATAGATAGATAGATAGATAGATAGATAGATAGATAGATAGATAGATAGATAGATAGATAGATAGATAGATAGATAGATAGATAGATAGATAGATAGATAGATAGATAGATAGATAGATAGATAGATAGATAGATAGATAGATAGATAGATAGATAGATATTTAAGCCTGGTTTCATCAGGATAGACTCTGAGAAGTTATTGAATTGTCCATTACTTGGTTCAGTGCAGCAGTCTCAGTCCAAATTATGATGACTAGACTGACCATCCCCAGACCTGGCCCATGACTCACTGGATCAATTATTAGAACCATCCTGAAAGGCTATTTTACTCCTTAGTAAATGAATTAAGTATATGAAACTCAAATCTAATGATTTCATTCCTGTGCTTGAGGAGTATCAAGTTTCTTACTGAAAATCTGACTGTCAAAAATGTGACAGAGATGCTAGTGAAAGGAAGGCTTGGAAGCATTTTTCATGACTATTTTTTCTTGTGATACCTTGCTATATTACTTCCAGTCCATTTCTTTTTGTGGAAGATGAACCAAAATGGCTGACAAAATCATAGGCACAAGGCACACATGAGGTGGCATTCTGGGCTGGAAAACCATCTCTCAGTGCTGCAGAGTACATCATCCCTCTTTCCATATGTCTTTGCTTACTAGTGAGGATGAGTAGGTGTTGCAGTAGGAGGCACTACCTGAATCATCTGAGGGAGTAATAAATTGCCTGGGGAGGTGGTTGCCCATCATCCTGCCTGCAGGTAGACAGGTACCCTGCCTTGGAAGTGCTCAGGTGGCTGCATATTGAGAAATGTATTTCTTTTGTCTAGCTTTGTTTTCAGTTTCCAAACTCCCCCTCCTAGATGATTATACTGCCTTTAGGAGATCTCTTTGCTGGTCTCAAGTGAGACAGATGCTCTGGCTTGAGCTGGTAATAGTGCTGTTTGGGGGCTGACAAGCTGGGTGAATTTGCAGTGTAGTTGTATACATCCTCTTCAGTCACCAGTGCTGTGTGTTTAACTTCTCAATATGTTCCATCTGTGGTAGCTAGCAGGGGTATGGAATTTATGACTGCAAAGACTATAACATACCACAGTACAGGAGTGCCTCTTGAGCTGAAATGATGTTTTTAATCAGTACATTAAATGTTGCAGTTGATTGACAGATGGCTCTATTTTCTGGAATGAATGTACTTTAACTTAATTGTAACAAGGGTATCACATGTTTTACAACACCTTTTACACAAACAGCTACAGAATTTTAAAGTCCATGTGCAGAGAACACTTCATGCACCACGGAAATGCAACCACCTTAAGTGAAATGTGGAGAATTTAGGTAGAGAGAATGTAATTACCCCTGCTGGAATTTGGCCAGCACCCTGAGATTAAAACCCCTAATCGTACAAAGAGTACCATGGGATCTCTAATGACCACAAATGGCCAGATCACAATTTTGTGTCTCTGGCTATAATGCCTTACTACAACAAGGATCTTTTCAACTGTATCGTGCATTATGATTATGCAGCTAATTTTATTCTCATTGTAATTTCTAATAATAAATTTCCAATACTGCCACTAAAATGTACAAACAAAATTGTATGACACAATCTTATGTTACATATATTTTGGGGGCATATTCTGCTCTCACTTAGAGTGGTTTGGCTTTTTTGAAGCCAATGGAATTCCTCCAGGTTTGTGCTGGAATTACTGACAACAGAAGTTGTGTTTCCAAGAGAGCATTTCTTATGCACATATATTGTAGATATGTTTGAAAAGTTAAATATTTATATTCTGTCCAAATGTGGGAGAGTATTTCTTCTTTTATTTTTAAAACCATAAAATTGTTAACAGACCCATGAAAAAAGAATATTATGTCTCTGTGTCTGTTGGTTAACCTTCACCACAAAAATTGATCTGTGGGAATTTCTCACAGTGTAACATACTGTATCCAATTCCATAGTTATTACTGTAAACCTATTAGTGCCACCTGGGTTTGCATATCCGCAATGCTGTCCAAGTGAAGACAGATTAGCTCTATCACATGTTATGCCAGAGGGACAGCCTCACGAGGAGCCTGCCCTCAGGGAGAAAAAAAAGGGCTCAGACCTTTAATGAGAATACAGTGCTTTATAATAGCATTTGGTGGCCTAGAGATTTTCTGTCAAGTCATTTCAAATTAAATTGGCAGCCTTGCAATGTTCAGCCCATACGAGTTTTTGTGTGCCGTGTATCGTTAGTGTTAAACCAATTCGCACAGAAGATCAACACAACAGACAGAGGCACTGTTTGCCTCGGTCCCTCTTCTCAAGTCTGGGCCCTTATAAGCTGCTGAAAGACGTTTTTTCCAGAGCAAAACCTAACTTTGGCCTGATTTATTCATGTGTAAATTCAGGCAATTTATTTGTGAAATTATTTGTAAATAATTATACATTTCTGTATAGTGTAATAATGAAATTAGTACCAGTCTAGGAGTGAACCAAATGACTTTGTTACCAATTAGTGTGATTCTACTCCCACTTCCTCAGGCTGACTCCCACAGAAAGGGTGCAGAATTTGCCACTGAGAACTCCATTTATATCTGTTACTTCCAGGACTTTCCTTTTTTAAAATGTAACATTTATGTGATATTTTAGTCCTTCTAGTGTCTGAAAATTTAAAAAGCAGATGATACTTAAAGCTAAACTGCTATCATTACACAGGAAGTTTTTTCCTTAAGTCTTTCTCATATTTTCATTCAGGGCTCAGCCTGAAAAGCTCACATTGGTATCCTCTTTCTGTGATGTATTGGTGGATTATTTTTGTGGGGAACTGGGGTTTGCATCCTCAGAAGAAGGTAAGTACCTTGTTCAATGGATTCAAGAACTGGGCAGCTGAATAGATATGAGGATCCCAGTTCGCATCTCCAGTTATGCAAAATCCTAAGAATACCTGCAGAATTCTGAAAGTCTAAAAGCTATGTTACATTTAATAATAAAGAAAGTAGTTTTAAAATTTCTAAGCATAGACATTAGCTGTAACAAGTGAACGATAATATTAGATGAAACTTGGCTTTCTAGCTGCTTGGTAGAAAGGGAAGTCTAACTCACTGAAAAAGGGGCTATTTGTGTGATTGGAGCTACAGGTTATCTTAGTCCATTATTGTACAGATATTAGTGAATAAGGTTAGTAATATAATAATAAAAACAGGTTTTTCTTTTACTAAGGAGCATGCATTTTCTACATTTTTCCAGAAAAGCTCCTAAGATCTTCCATTCCATGTTTGGTATGCACACATTTGTAAATAAGACATGAGTATTAGTTTTGTTAGAATTATCTAAGTAAAACTGAAGCACCATAGTCATGAAACAAGTTTGAGTTCCCCTTTTTATTTAATATAATCCTTGTTTTGGGATTCAGTCCAATACTGTGATTTCATAACATCCCCTACCCTCTGTATTCTGTTTTGTAATTGAAGGGAAAGTGATGACAGAAAATCTTCCTAATGTGATCACATTCTTATATGGAACTGTAAAAAGAAAAATCCAAATCTCTCTTCTTCAAATTAGAGGAGTAAGTCCACTGCATTTGGTAAGAGATTTACACTGCCAGAGCAAGCATGACTTGATCCTGTGTGTGGCGTATGCTTGGTTTTTGCCTGTCTGCCAAATGTGTACTCTTACTTCAGTGCATGTTCCTTGGGCAGAATTTAGCTCAATTTTCTTAACTTGCAGTGCTGGACCAAATTCAGCTGTGCTGCAATTCCATTTACCTCTTTGGAGTAACTAAATAATTGGATTTGACCTAATACACTCTTCACTGAGGGCCATCTTGCTTTTAGAGAGCTTAACACAATAAAATTTTCTATTTCTGCACTCAAACATGAACATCTTTTTTTCTTTTTTATTTTTTTTCCTTTTGAATTCCTGCTAGAGGGAGTAGACACACTGCTGCTGTAAATAGTGCTAAATAACTAAGGGATATCCACAATTGCCATGAAATCTCACTTTGTTAGTTGAAATTGATAGCAAAATTCCTAGTGACATTAAGATGGCAGGAATTTTCCACTGTTGCACCTTTTGACTGACTATTTTTTATAGTCAGGTGTCCTTCCATAAAAGTGGGGTTCAGATCACAACAGGGCGACGCCCTGAAGTGGCCATTTTCTTTCCATTGACAGTAACCTTAGGTGATTAACTCCAAAATAGCTACAAATAAAGAAAAAACAAAAGCCCAAACATTAAAGTTATTTGCCACTATCTCTAGTGGTGCCTTTGAAGTTCAAAAGCTGGAAGTCCAGATCTTCAGTGTGCCTTGAACAAGCAGCATCTGATACAGGAAGGTGGATGAAGATGGGCTGTGTGAACTGCCTTAAGCTGACTATTTTGGCCTGAGCTCATCTATCACCATTTCACATGGTGAATTCATCTTGGGAACAAAATACAAGGATGCCCAAGTCTTTCTCTGTCAAGTTCTTGGTTCTGATTATGTCTTGATATGGAAACAATAATGCATGTGATAAGGTTTACTATGTGTAGGCAACACTGGGGTTACATAAAATACTCACATGCAAAGTTGTTGTTTGTGTGTATTCACAGGCTTTAAGCAACAAATTCACACTGGCAGTGTTAGTAAACTTGAGTCAGTGTTTTCTGAGAAGTAATTGGCCTAGGAGGACGTTATATTGGATAGGATTTTAAGGGTCTAATTTGAAATTTATTTCTATATGCAAAAATCAAATATGCGTTTAATATATTATATGAGTTATACTTAATTGATCTGATCAGTTATTCTTAAGATTTGAGATACTGAGTGTTCTGTACTTTCCTGAAGCTTGTGTCTGACTTAAACCATATAAGATGCATGTAAGGCATTATTTCCATTTCACAAGCATCACTGTTCATACCTGGAGAAGAACCTGGAAATTAAGGCCCTAAGAGTAATGTGCCTTCCATCTGACACAATACAGACTGTGTGCCCACATTAGCCAGCAGTGCAGCAGTGCAGATGGGGAGCAACTCACTGGCAGGAAGGAGCTGTCGGTCCTCTGGACCTGGTACCCATGCTGAGTACATTTCAGGAGGGTGCTTCAGGCTGATGCTAGTCTACTCCCATGGACTGAATGTCAGCAATCTCAATGAGTAAACAGGGGCTCTCAGGAATATTTCTTTCTCTTTTAGCTCTGAGGCTACTCAGAGGCAGTGTGAGCCCCAGTGCAGTAAATGGGGATGATTGGTAGGTTTGACTCAAAAGAGTCCCTGTGATTCCAGCTAAAGCAATAGTACGGATGCATCCAAATGGATTTATTTCTGGCTCTCTTTGTTGAGTGACTGCTTTTAAATCCCAATTTGCTTTTCTTGAGACTCTGTATTTAATTCTTGTGCGATCACTAACCTGTTCAGGAAGAGACAGTGCAGGTGTGTGGTTCCTGAGAGCATCGATCAAAGGTTTCTACCTCTCTGGCCTTGTTGTAGAAATGTATCAGCACAAGCAGATTAACAGTGATGATATGAAATGCAGCTGTGTGATCTGAATGTCCTTATTGAGTAGGCTTTGATTAGCCAGTCAGCAACGTAGTGTATTTTAAATCATATTTTTATCCTTGTGATGTGTGTTGGTATGCCTTGGTTCACTGAACACATCCCTGAACACATCACCCTTGAACATCACAAATACTCTGCTCAGGTTGCACTGAGGTTTGTGGTACTATATAGATGCAAACCAGGAAGAACCACAAGGTGAAAAATAAATTTGAAACTGTGTCACTGAGGAGTGGTACTACAACTAAAAAAAAAAAATGCAGTACAGAAACGAGATCCGAACACATTGCCGATTATTCCTCTGCAATTCGCCTTTAAAACTTCTGATGGTCTTTAAACTGTTGTACTAATGTTTCAAAAGAAATGTAATTTTACAGAGTGACTTGTCTGGGAATAGAATGAGATGGAACATCTGTCCTTCTGAACTGTTGGAATTGCTTGGCTGAAGCAAATGCAATATGAAAAAAACAGATGAAAAGACAGTTAAAAAAAATAGGTCTTGTTAATCTTTTCTCTAAAACACATACTAAACTTTTCAAGTTAAATTTACTCATACTATTTCCTGCTATTTTATACTACTACATCTTCCCACATAACAACTGAGTTAAAAAAGGAAAAAAGCAAAACTGGCTTCATTACTGTGAAAACAGCATATGCTAGGACAATTGAAAAAGTTTGATGCATTTTCTGATCACAGAAATACAGTTTTGTTTTTTAAAATGATGTGGATGAAAACATTTAGTGATCTTGACTCTTGGTTCATATTGTCAGCATCCCAGTTAATTATTATGATGATCCTTATTTTGTTCTAAGCTGATGTTCTAGAAAACATACTGGAGTAAACAACCATTAAGTCTTCCATGCCAGAAAGCACTTAAGGCTAGTAAAAAAGGTAACTTCGTCTTTTAAAAATGTTTTCGGCAGTCAGTAATCTATTTTCATGGTGTTCTGTAAACCCTATTATCAAGGCTGAAGATTCCTACACATGACCAGTCTTCAGTAGTGAACAAAAATGGCATCTAAATCCCAAGTGACACTCTTAAGTGCTTGGCAGCAGAAGGGCTCTTCTGAGGAAGATTAACTTAATGGAAGCATTTGGGTAACATCTGCATGACTCTTCGTCCTGGTATGGCCAACTCACACTGCTGCAACACGTGACAGAGGATTTCTTCGATTATCACTTAAGAACAAAACTGGCTGAGGTTCCTTTCCAGGCATCCATCAGGCTGTGATGTACATCTCGGAGTATACGTGTGGTGTAAACAGGCACAGTTAGAAAGAGTGGCCTGCATGGCCTTTGAAGAGGACTTAATAAAAGTCAGATTACTCATTTAATGAAAAGTAAAAGAAATTGGGGGAAGATTTGTTGTTGTAGCTGCTGTTTATTTGTCTTATTTACAGGAAGATGTACTGTCTTTTCCAATTGAGGGCTGCTGCAGGCACACAGAGCCTTGTTAATACAGGCGATTAATGCACTTGCCCTTCACCTCAGTTGACCTGGGTTTAAATCTGTTATTTTGTTACAAGTTAGAGAAGTTTATTGGCCTTTCTTTAGCCTCTAGCTGGTGCCTTTCCACCTCGTAAAACCACTTCACAACTTGGCATGAGTGCTGTATTCTGGTGTGAAAAGACCCAGGTTTGCAGTAGCAGGGAATAGGCAAGTCCTGGCTGAGGGACATCTGGGAAGGGGCATGGGGGACTTGGGGGACTGGCTGTGTTGGACTGGTCTTGCTTGGTTTTTCAGACTCCTGTTTGAAATCAGGGAGATCCTTCTTGTCTGCATAATGCAGCATTGGTTTCCATGCCTAGGCTGATCAGATGTTACTGGGTTTCATTTTCCTTAGGACTTATATTAACAAAAGGGTGGGGGAACTTGAGGGAGTCAGTTATGTTAGTGCTAAGTGGTACTATTGATATTTGTTTTGAGATTTGCTGACAATAAGGACGGAGTGGAAGAGAAATCTTTAATTCTTTGCAAAGGTTTTTATTTTTGACTGGGTATTCCCACTCTTTCAAGCCTTCCTTCCTCCTTTCCTCCTTCCTCCTTTCCTCCTTTCCTTTCATTCCTATTATCGAGAGATAATTTTCATCAACAGCTACAGGGGGAACCTACAGACCAGTGCAAGCTCCACAGAAATTCCTCCTCCACTCTACTTCAAGATCTGGCTAATTGGAAAATCATCTTGAATTATATTCCAAGATTTGGATGAAAAGGTGACAAATCACTGCAAGTTTGAAATGAGATCCATCCTGAGAAAATACAAGAGGCTCACATTTTTTTTTTCAGTAGAAAATGAGTGTTTTAGAGGAAATTGGCATTTTCCAGAAGAAAGCCTTGGAAACTGAGTTTCAAATTTGTGTATATCACCATAACACTCAGCATTTTGGGCAGTTATACAGAAAAATAAAATCTGAAGATCATAAACCAGACTGAAATTAAAAAGGATGAAAACACTTCCAGAATTTCATGGGAAAGAAATAAAAATCAATGAAAAAAGTTCCCGTGGCCCAAATTTGCTATCATGTTAACATTCAGGTCTGAGCACTACAGAAGGAAAATTGAGATCTATCTGCTGAAATTTACTGTCTTTTTCCTCAGCTTCAAATTCTAACATTACCATAAGGAAAGTTAACTGGTTGTTAATAAATTCCAGAATGTATTCTTTTTCTCCAAGGTATGTGTTAGTAGAATTTCCCCAGATTTTGTTTAGGTAAAGGAGTAGTTTATCGCTGCAATTACTTTTTTCTTTACTCTCTTTCAAAGGAAAGGGACTAGCGTGCAAAGATTGGTTTTGCCTGCAGATTTCATCTGATGTTTTGTGTTTTAGGATGTGGTAGACATCCACTGTAGATCAGCACACTGGTTTCAGATGTGCTTTCCTTTTTGTTGCTTGTTTCCCTTTGTTGCTTCTTTTTTTTTTTTTTTTTTTTTTTTTTTTTTTTTTTTTTGGTAATGCCATTGCACTCAAAGCCATGTGGAAAGAGACAGTGAAAATCTGCTCCAGGGTAATGTCAGCCAGATTAAAGTAAAGCTTTTCTTGTGCTAAATTAACCTGTTAGCATTTCTAATAGAAATGAAGAGGAACTCCGTGGTATGGGCATCAACTGGCAGAGGGATGGTAGCAACCACCTAAATGGATACCCTCTAACAGTAGTTTCTTCAACAAGCAATTGACCACTACTTGTAAAGATTTCAATGTTTATACCTAGAAGTTGCTGACACTGTTTAATGTGTCATTATTATTGCAGTGCTTCCTTGGGTGGTAGGGCTCAGGATACATCACAGGGCCCTGGGTTTTCCAATTAAAGGAGCAGTGAATTAAGGAGTTTCCATTTCTTGAGAATGAACAGATGAGTCGGTGAGTCTTCTTATGAACTAGTCTAGTAAAAAAAACACCCCAAATCACCTAGATTGTATTAATAGCAGATTTTATTTAGTAAACTTCACTAAACTTCTGATCCTATTGAGCTACCCATTTTAGTGATTGGACAGAAAGACATAAATACTCTTCTGTTAAACCAGAGCCTGCTCAGTACATTCCCAGCAGTCTCAATGTGGAAACAAAGCATTTTATCTGGGAAAGTGTGGTGAGGATGGAGGTATGAGAATTCATGGGCTGTGTTGTGAAGCTGGGCTCTCTCTCGGTTGCAGCCACAGTCTCAGTCCCTGCTCATAACCTGCACTTCTGAAGGGTGAAGTTTGAAATCTCAGATGAGATTCTAAGCCTTTAGTTTCATGACTGAAATGGAATAATTTGTAAGCCCCAAACATCAGTGCCTGGCAGTACTGTCTGTTGGCATTGGCCCGAAACCTTGCAGATGAGCTTAAGATGGTTGTTGTAATACAAAAATGCTGAAGACTTCTCATGACCTAAAGGATGTTAGTTTAAAAACAACACCAACCTCATTAATCTGTCAAAAGCACATTAAAACTGGTGCTTTTCAGTTTCTGATGGAATATGTTCCTTGGGCCAGATCCTCAGGCCAGGTGCTGCAGGCGGTTGTGCTGAAATAAAGCAAGCAATGGTAGTTTACAACAGCCAAAACTCTGGGTGCCTTTGGGTGTGTACGTGTGTTGTATGTGGCCTGGATATTTACTGTGGGGATGGATTGCATGCAGGGGCTCTGATGGTAGTGTGTCAGCTGGAGAAAGAAAATTCTCTTACAATGGATTGCTGTCAAAATCCTGCTTTTGTACTTTGAATCATCAGGGCTCTAGCTTTCAGGCTTGCAATTGTTTAAAGACATCATAAATATTTCTGATATTCTGTTAAATGCAGTCTGCTTTAATTACCAAACCTAGCTGGAGTATTGCACTCTGGGGGGTAATGTTAATATTGATTTACCTATGTATAGGGTGTAGTATATCAGTGTGATCAGGCATGACTTTATTTTAGTAGAAACTTTACAATACAAATCTAATCTGATAGTTTTATATGATCTCTGGCTCTGGATGTTGGAAATAGGTTGCAGCTTGTGTTGTAATGGTTTTGTTTAACACAGCACATGGCTTTTCAAAAGCATTTGAGGGGTAACCTTTGCTCAGGATTATGTTCTTACCCACAAATGGCCATTTTAATGATGACTCACAAGAAACTGTTTGAAATGTTTCAGAAACCTGTTACCCTAACTTTGATATTCTTGTTTGAAGGTCAGATTTTTAGAGGCAGTGAACTGTGTCACAATGTCAGAAGGATTCTGGAGAGAAACTTGCTTCTGAACAGGATTCAGAGTGGCTTATGAGAAGAAAATAGCTTCTCTTACCTGCTGCCTGTTGAGAAGTGACCCTGCTGTAAGTAATTTCTTGCTGCTCCTAATATACCCTCAAGGGAGACAAAGCCTTTGCTACAAGCCTGTCAGCAGAAAGTAGATCCACAGGGAACTCGGTTACATGGTACAGTCTGGGGCCCAGTTTGACTTTGCTTTATCTTTCTAGAAAACCCAGAACTCTTCAAAAATGTGGGTGGAGATCTATTACACATGCTTACTATGGTTACTCGCCATGAAAAACAGTATGAATGGCCAACACAGGCTCCAGGTGGTGGATCAGCATTAATCATAATAGACTCAGGGCAGAGGACTGGCAAGATACCATGGGAAGTGGCTGTACATCCATCCCCTTGAATTCCATTTCCTCCCACGGGGGATAGGGATATGGTGGTAAATGCCATTGCCTCCGTCTTCTGTTTCCACCCATCATAAGCTGTGATCTGCTGTATTCTGTGTCCTTTTGTGTGCAGGAAACAGGTACATGATGTAACCATTAGGTAGAGTAGACTTCAAAATCTCAGGGATTTGACAGCTTTCACAAAAAAAAAAATAGACATTGAAGTCTGTCCTTCAAAATCAGTTGGATTTAATAGGAACAGCTTTTAGCAGTATTGCATGTTTGTCAGTACACTTGGCTAAAAAGCCATCTGGGTGGTAAGGCAGAAAGTTCCATCTTTTCTCCTCTTTCCTCTCCTCCTCTCTCATCTATTGCATATATATTTCTGCTCATCTGAATTGGGAAGGGAAATGGTGTGGATATGGAATAGAAGCAGGAGTGTTCAGTGCGTTCTCAGCACACTCAGAGCAGGCCTGTTATGTGAGATGCAAGTGGTGAACCAAGCAGCAGGAGAAAAGTTTGGGCTTGTGGTTGGCCTTGCGGCAGAGCTCTTTGGCGGAGGAGCAGCTGCAGAGGCACTTGGGGCTGAGCTGGCTGTGAGGAGATGGGGAAGTAGATGGGCTCTGGTCAGTGCCCATCCCTCCCCCTTCCCTCACTGCAGAGTTGTGTAGGGAGCTCTTTTGCTCAGAGGATGTTAGGACACAAGTGATGCCTCCCCTGAACCACAGAGAGGAACAGCTACCAGAGTTGCTGAAATAGAGACTGTTAGATGCTGTGAGAGCTTGCTGCACTTCTGGAGCATTTTCTGCACTCCATCCTCTTTTGCTGAAGCTCTGGCTCTCTCTTTTTTGCATGTTACCACTCCCTGCAGACCTTTCACTTCATTTTTGCTCCTTGTCTGTTCCGGTTTATCTTCATCTCTCCTGACCTATTTCTCTTTAAATCTTTCCTCATCAGTCACTTGTTTCTTTTAGTTCCACACACCCCACTTTATCTAAAGCCTTCACAATTTGCTGGCCATGGTAGTGCCTGTCCTCCAGCCTTTCCAGCCTTTCCTCCTGCCTTTTGGTAGTGCCTGTCCTCCAGCCTTTTTTGTTTTGGCTGTGAGACCTCCAGGCAGGGCCTGCCTGCAGCCCTGTGTGCACAGAGCTGGGTGAGAGTGAAGGCACTGCATTTGCAGTAGTTCTTAGGCACTGATGTAGTCAGCAGAATTAAGAGCAATTTGAGTGGATGCAACTGCCAGTGAGCACAGACTTAAAATGCAACTGTGGGAAAGTTAAGTCTCCTGGTATCTGATCACTATCTGTAAAATAATACTTTTCTTCTAGTCTTTAAATAAGAATACATGCTTAAAACTAAATAATATTTTTAAATCTCTTTCACCATGAATAATCTTCTGTGTGATTAGCAAGAAAAATTAGGTATGCAGTTTTTGAATAGTAAATTTTAGGCTTACCTATCTGCTTTTCAGGCGCTACATGATTCTGCAGTGTGATGTACTGATTTGTCACTCATGCATCCACATGAGTACACAAACACATTCCCTTTTCCCTTCTGTTGCTGCTTCTTCTTTGGAGTATCCCACTGCAAAATTGCAAGAAACAGCCATTTGAGAAAAAACTGTTGCAAGTTTAATACCCTCCCACTAACTTGTAAGAATAGTGAAAGAATAAGTGTAAGAATATGGAAAGAATAGTGATGGCAACACATGGATGTACACATGTTCACACAACTAGCACACTGGTAAACTAGAAACAAGGCAATGGTCAGAGCTTGTTGCTGTTATATGAGCACACTCATACAATATAGTACAGTGTTACAGTTGTGGAGAATTGCAATGAGACTGCTGCAGTGTATGATATAATTATACTTGCATAGCTAAAGGAAATATGTCTTATTAATTATGGATCACAAATATATTTTGAGATCCTCTGATTAGAAGCAGTATTGAAATATAAGGCGTTTCAACAGAACTGTGCTTATTTGCATGGTTGACTAGAAGATCTTTTGTGGCCAAATTAATTTTGCAATTTATTAAGTTAACATACCCAGCACAGCAAAGCTCATGCATCATAAATTGCAATTCTTCAGTACATTTTTACAACAATATTATCTATTTTAGTTATTTACAGTGTTTAATAACTTCCTAGTTATTCCCAGTAGCATCTGTTTTAAAAAAAATCAATGAAATGTTATTTACAGAGGCTGAAAGGGGTCAAGCATGTGGGAATGTTGGGCAGAGATGGAGTTAGGGGTCCCTTTCTTCTCTCACCTGCACACTGGCTGCTTGCCACTGCTGTCTAATTCAGCCTATTGTCTCTTCTTAAAAGTACTGGAAAAGCCTCTGAAACCAGCACTGTAGCTTAATTAGGGACTATTTAAAAGAGAGACATTCTTGTTTTTATTGCATGGTGTGCAGAAGAGTGTGACTTGTTCTATGCTCTTGTTGCTAAATGCTTGATAATGGCCAAATAACAGATGAAAAGATGTTTTCTCTGTAAAGCAGGGTTTACAAATTTGGAAATAAGGTCATCTTAAAGTAAAAGCAAAGATCTTTAGTGTATGACATAACATAAATTTGCTCAAATAAGCCAGATACAGTTACAGATGACACAGCTTTCAAATATCAAATTGTCAAGCAGATGTTACTATAGAACATGCTTGCTGCTAAGAGAAAAAATATACCTTACAAACAAGCAACTTGGTGAACAAGCAAGTCTCCTCAGCATTGGGATGACTGTCTTATGCTGGTGAAGGGTCTAGTGAACAAGTCCTGTGAGGATCAGCTGCGGGAACTGGAGTTGTTTAGTCTGGAGAAAAGGAGGCTCAGGAGAGACCTTATCACATGCTACAAATATCTGAAAGGAGGTTGTATTCAGGTGGGAGTTGGTCTCTTCTCCCAAGTAACAAGCAATAGGACAAGAGGAAATAGCCTCAAGTTGCACCAGGGGATGTTTAGATTGGCTGTCAGGAAAAATTTCTTCACCAAATAGATTGTTAAGCATTGGAACAGGCTACCCAGGGAAGTGGTTGAGTCACCATCCCTGGTGGTATTTAAAACGTGTAAATATGGCCCTTAGGGGCATGGTTTAGTGGTGGACTTGGTAGTGTTAGGTTTCTGGATTTGGTGATAAAGGTCTTTTCCAACCCATTTCCACGTAGTTCTCATTTCTTGGCCTCATGGATCTGAAATCCTCCACTTCAAGATTGTCAGGAGACCATCTGCATTTCCTTTGAGATCAGCACATGGGATCATATATTTTTTTCTGCCCAGCAGTGCAGCATCTCAACCTTCTCTCTCACCAACAATCCTGCCAGTCCTGGATTTTGCATCTCTTACTATTCCAGTCAGCCCAGGCATATACACTTTGCACGTGTGCCAAAGCCAATAGTTTTTGCTGTTGCCAGCATGTTGGTGGTTGACTTAATTTTTTCTCTGCTTAATGCTTCACTGGTGTTCGCCACTGAGGGCTGGTTATACAGAGTGCATCTCCTAGTACAGAGCAGGTAGCATGGGCTGTTTAACCTGTCCTTCCTCATTCTGGACAGACATCTCTTTTCTGGACAGGAATTCTCACCCTCTTCTGCTTTAACCAAGGCACTGTGCTGATATATTACTCCTCCTTGCACCCAAGGGAAGTTAGTGCTTCCCTTGCCATTGGGCTCAGCTTGGTGGTTGGTTGCTTTGTGGCTATTACTTGTCCTGAAGTATAGTTATCTTGACAAAAACCAAATGCATGCATAAAATAGAAAACAGAGCATGCATGCACATGTTAATAATTTCAAACATCAGGTCCTAAGCCAAGTTAGGTCCAATCCTAGTCAAATTGTTAGGAGATCGTACACAATCTATTAATGTTGCTGCCTGTGTTGGGTGCACCTCTTTCTCCACCAAGACACCATCCAACTGGCTCTCTCAGGTAGTCTGTGGCTGCTGAGCCTCTTTGGTAAAGATTAGAATCACAAAGTGTGTTGAATTGAAAGGGATCACAGTGGGTCATCTGGTCCAACCTTCCTGCTAAAAGCTGTGCCACCCTAGAGCACATTGCACAGAATTGCATCCAGACAGTTCTTGAATATCTCCAGTGAGGGAGACTACATAAGCTCCCTGGACAACTAGTTCCAGTGCTCAGTCACCTGCACACTAAAGAAGTTCTTCCTCATATTGAGGGGGAATTTCCTGTGCGCCAGTTTCTGTCTGTTGCCTCTTGTCCCATTGCTGAGAAGAGCCTGGTCCATCCTCTTGGTACCTGCACCCCAGCAGGCCAGCCCCAGCCTGTGCTGGTGCCCGGGGTTATTCCTCCCCAGGTGCAAGTTCCTACATTTGCCTTTGTGAAATTTGAGGCTGCTCCTCTCTGTCCCTCTCTCCAACCCGCTGAGATCCTTCTGAAGGGCTGCTCAGCCCTCTGGGGTGTTGGCTGCTCCTCACAGCTTTGTGTCATCAGGGAACTTGCTGAGGAGGCTTCTGCCCCTTCATCCAAGTCATTGATGAGTAAGTCAAACAATACTGGGTGCAGTATTGAACTTTGTCAGATACCACTAGTCTCAGAAGATTTCAGAGAGATCTGTAAGACTAGGAGAGTTCTAAACGAGATATATGAGTATGAGTGTGCTTGTGATAGAGCTTAGGCATGCTATGCAGTCTGAACCTCAGCCTATTTTGGGGGACACTGCAGAGAAACAGGGATTTCCAAATTAAACCCAAGCCCAGCATAGCTCTACTTTTCCATCTCAGATTAACCTGCTGCAGCTCTTACCTTCTTTCTTGTTAGTACAACTGTTTATATTTTGGGGTGTATGAAGGGGAACAGCCAATATCTTGTTTTACTGTAGTGTGAGGAAAATCTATTTAAGTGTCTGAGGAAGGAACTGCTGGTTGCAGGTGTTCATGAGAGATGTGTTCCTCTTCACCCCTGCACCCCTGGAGGGGAATTCAGCAAAAAGGACCTGCATGTGGAGCACAGTCCCTGACTTCCCCAAAGCTATATAAACACAGCACAGACACTGGTGGGCCCCGGTGTGCTGAGGGTCTGTCCCCTGGGTAGAAAAGAAAAGAGGCTTAGATGATGCATGTATATATGTTAACCTGTGAATTTTTCACCCTTCTTCTTCAAACATAGTTTGTGCTGGATGTTTGTGGTTCACATCTAAGGATTCTTTGAATTTCTGACTTGTTTACTGAAATTTTCAAGGCAGGGAGCAGCAAATAATAAGAGGTGAATAATGAATGAATAAAAGTAGTAGATAGTAGTCCAGCTTGCTTATCACCTACAGACTGCTGGCATCTTGCTGGCTGTAATTTGTCCACTTTAACTCTGACATGGTAAAACCCTTGAACACATATAGAAGTGTAGGAATAATTCACTAAAAATACTTTTTGTTGCTTTCTGGAAATTAGACATTTTACTAGTTCTCTGTGCAGATGATGTGTTTACTCTCATGCTTATGAGCAATGCATCAAGCATCACTCTTTCACATACTCACAGAAATGCTTTATTGCTGGTGAAATATGTCACCTTCTTCCTTGAGCTGAATGTTTCATTCCTCTTGCTCACAGATCTAATATCACAGCGAATTAAATGTATTGATGAATCAGGCCTGAAATCTACAGTGAATGTGATTGCTTAAAAATAATTCCACCAGACGTAGTTTGGAGATGTCATTTTCTGTGGGCACAAATGCTCAATGTATATAAAGCATATGTATATAAAGCAGCCTGTGGGAATGCGATGCTATTTAACTCATAAATGGAGAGCAGAATTTTATTGGTCACAGTAAATATTTGTCTGAGGAAGAGGAGTGTAGGTGAGAACAATCCATATGAAAAGAAAGCAGGTTAGTACCCAGAACACTGAAAATGTTGTTCAAGGACAGTTTATCCTTGTGGAAAATATGACCCCCCGTAAAGCTGCTGAGTCTGTTTGAAGATCTTTTCAAAATAGAGTCCTTGCATTTGCCATTTTAGTTTGTTTTGGCTGTTGGTGTCCAAACTACATTCCTAGCAAATTGCATGAAGTGCTTATTCCATTATTTCTATTGTTATGTTTCTCAATAGAATGTGGTTATCTTTAGCTAGTGTCATGCTTTAGTACATTAGCACTAAAATGCACTGATGATATTGCAAAGAGAGTGTGAGGCAGCTGACATTGAAATGGTACCTTGTACCTTGTCTCCAAAGATTCCTAAACCAGAGGTTGCTTTCAGCTTAAAATGAAGAAAGAATATTTGCATTTCTTCATAACCTGGTCTCCTCTTGTGAAACTGTGACCTGTGCCAGTTCATATATGTTATGCTCAAACTCTGTCCAGGTGCTGGGATGTGCTTGACTGGTTCTAACTGGTTTTTGGATGAGAGGTGCTCTAATCTGCCCTGCATTTTTATTTTGCATGGCTTCAGTTTTCACATAATGAGCCAGTTTTATCTGTCATGTGCACAGTTCTGCTTTCTTCAAGTCCCAGTTCATAATTTTGTTACATGCCTTTTGTCCATAGAAAATAAAGGAATCACGGAACTGAAATTGAATTAGACTCAAAACGTGCTCGAGTTTCCTGTTTTTCTTGTATTAAAATACTTTTTCTATTGAGACCCATCATGCGGCAGTTTCCTAACCACAACCACAGGGACTGAGAGAACATACTGAGTTTTGCCACACAGCACAGGGAAAGGGGCAGATCTGGAAGTGGGCTGGGAATGTGCTGGGCAGAGCAGTGTGGGGGGAAACGCTATCCTGCTGCACTGGCAGCTGCCCTGCTGCTGCTGGACAAACGAGTTGTTTTTGTCCTGGACACTGGCAATGACTAGGTTTGTGGTTCACCCCTTGTCCAAGTCAGATGTCATCCTTCTCTTTCATCCTCCTTCCCTGCTGTTTTTTCTGCTGCCCATTCTTTTCTCTCATCTCCTCTTTTTTTCTATCCTGCTCTACTCCTCCTTTCACTCTGTCCTCATTTTTTCTCCTTTGTTAGCTAAACAGACCTACTGAAATATAAAGCCTGACCTCTCCCAAAGGGGAAGGATGTCCTTTTTCTTTCTAAATTATGCACCTGCCTAGATGTTTTCATCATGTAATTGCTATAGTCACTATTGGGAACACAGATAGCCCCTTTAAGACAACCACTAAAAGCCTTTTGATTTAAAATGATGTTTTCAGTTTTATGGCCTTTCTGTGCTTCTGGTAGTATCTTTTTGCAAAGCTTAAGTGGAGAGACAAAAGAAAGCAACGCAAGACCTGCCTCCAGCAATATTTCCACAGCCCTGTTACTGGGGAGGGCTGCTCACACTGAGGTCACTGCTAGTAGAGCTCATCACTGAGTGCAAAATATATTCAAAAGTTACTTTATTGTAAGATTAACAGCTCTATCATGAAAACCAGCAACATTCCTGGGCTTGTGGGAATCAATTCTACTGCATTCCAACCCAGGATGTCCTTCTGACACATTTTTTCCCTGTGGAAACACTCATAAATTTGACCACGGTACTTGGAGATGAGTTAGACCCTTCTGATTACAGCCCTTTTGAATCCACCCTCTCTCCTTCCTTTGTTCCAAGAAGGAGGTGCTCTGTCTCTTGAGTCTTACATCCCTGAGTAAACGAAAGGATATTTTAGATATCTCGCTGTTTGTTTTGGATTAAGTGGTGCTGTTTAGGGAGTAATGTTCTTTTTGGTGTGAATGGGAGGAGTGGAATTTGTAGTTCCTCTCTCAAGAAAAAAGATATTTTCACAATAGATAAAGAAGTTTGTTTGTTTTTTTTTTTTTTTAATATGTAGGAGAGAGAGAGGCATGGTACACAATCAGAATTTTGGAAACCTCCCAGTTTAAGGGAGCTGTGATTTGGGCATTAAAAAAAAATCTCTACTCTTAATGGTAATAAGAGGAAAAAAATCCCAACAGAAATGTGGTTATGTTAAATTTGCAATGATTTTATTTGTACTGACAAATTATTTATATAGATTAATCAGATCCTTAATTTAGACACTAATTTGATGATCCACCCGACAATGAAAGAAAAGCTGTGGACTATCCATTATCTCATACAGAAGACAAACACAGTGTTATTGAAGTGATTTACATATTTTCTGAAGTCATATATTAATACACACATGCCTTTCCCAAGTTTCAGCCCATCATTAAAGTTCTGTGGTCTTTTTACATGAACATTTTGGGCTATTTTACTATGCATAGTAAAATAAAACCACGTTACACAATTAGGCAAAACACCCTTCTTGTGTTGAATAGCCATTTTTTGAAGATACTGAATTCAACCTTTAATTACTACTTAATCAGTATTTAATCTATGGCTAGGTATTGAACCTTGAATAAGCCCTAATAATATTGCCATCTTCCAGTTTCCTTAGAGATGTAGTTTTGAGTTTATTTGCTTGTTTGCGGCCATGTCTAAAATTAACTATTTCAGTTATAAACCTAAGAAAACAAGCAGGAGTATAATCTAACAGCACTCAGATGTGGGGCCTGCATGGGATATTTTAATGTGCTCTCTCTACTTATTATATTTGTACCATGTCTTCCTCATTTACTTTTAATATGGGCTATCAGTTTTCTTCTTAAAAGCACAGTCCAAAGGCTGTGCAGGTCGATTGTACCTGTTGTTATGGGGGCCTTTTCTGCCAGCACTGTTTCCTCCTGCTGTCAGATCTCCCTCCACCTATTCATTCCTCCTGCTTAAGGCTGTTTGACACTGTTGTAATGGTTCCCCTTGGGAGACGTACAATTAGATTTCTACGTTCCCACATGGCTCCTGCTTTTTAATGTTTGCTCCTGAGTCAGCATTGTATGCATGACTGACTGGAATAGTGAAAATTTGAATAAATATCTGTTCTCTTCTCTGGATTATATTGCCGTTTGGTTGCAGAGAAGAAATGCACCTCTGAAATATTTTGGGAATCTCATACTCTCACATACAATTAGATTGTAGTATTTTGGGTGCCTAGTCTTTCTATTTCCTAATCTTACTAGTACCTAAAGATTTTTGTTAGAAGTAGCCTGATTTCCACCAAAGCTTTATAGTTAAATACAATGGATGATGGATTTTTTTTTAATCACACAGCAGCACCCTTGATGGACAGTACAGGCTCTGCTCCAAGTTGCATTTGGTCATAAAATATGTGGCAGTGTGAGACTAAACTTGTATGCTGGTAGAACAATGATCTCATAACTAGACACTGGGGTGAAATTAGCTTTGGTCAAATTAACATTTTAGACAGAGCAGGGATAAATGCTTGTCCCTTGCGTCCTAAGAATTTCAGGAAATCACTGGATTTCACAAAAGTTTCTGGAGTTCAGGATCAAAATATTGCTTTCCTATGAACAGTCTGGGGTTTAATGTTTTTTCTGCTTCAGCCAGCCAGCCATGATGGGTTCAGCTCTGCTGTATGTGCAGGCTTGTATCCTTACATTATGTGTTGATAATTCTCATTCTGTCATATACTTTGGCAGAGAGTGATGCAATCTATCAGAACTTCTGAGCAATTATCTTCTTTTGGGCTGCATATCTTTAGTAGTCCGGGTAGCAATTACCCAATCTGAATATTTGGCAAATAGTTTGTAATTCCTGTGGAGAAAGCATATGCAAGCCTGGCTCTGACCTGATTAACTTTCTTAGTTCCCTGACTTTTCCGTGCAGTACTGAACACCTGAGGGGAACTAGCATGTTCCCAGGTACTTGTGTCCTGAACAACATCAGTGAATGCTAATCACCCTTCTGGATTTGGTGCTCCCTTTCATCTTGGGCTGGCTATATCCCAGGTGGGTGCAGCTTCTGGCAGCATGCCCTACAACTTGGGTGTTGCTCTCAGAGCAGAAGCAGAGGACTGCCAGCTGTCCAGTGTCACCTGCCCGAAGGAAATTTTCCTTCCAAATCTCTGTGTGGATTGTTTCACCAGGTGACTGCACTTGTTATTGTGGTTTGCTGATGTGACCATGTGACAAAATGCACTCTTGGCTTCCGTGTTCAAGGGAAGTGGAATTTAACTTGCTCAGTTGTATTTTGCAGCTGCAAAGAAGGAAAAAAATAGAAGTAAGAGTACAGTACAGGATGGACCAACATATGTTTTATTTCCTGCATTCTGGCAGCACTCTTAGGGAGGAGGGACACAGCACCCTGGCAGAGACTATGGGCCAGATCCTCAGTTCAAGTGCTGCAGTCAGGAGTGTAAAGAAAGCTCAACTATTGGGATAATTTCATCCCCAGTTGGCTAAGGACCTTGCCTACAGAAGGCTGTCCAGTTCATAGCAAAGCATGTTCATTTCATGGTGTTTCCTTTTCCTGCTTTTCAAGGGTAGTTGTAGATGGTATTGTAGTTTTCTAACATTTCTCAGCTTTTTTGGATAGGCTTATCCTGTGCTTGCCTGCATGCTGTCAGACTTAAGTGAGATAGGAACATTGCTTGAGGACTAATTTCCTGCAACATCACCTTCTCATTCAAAGCTCCAAAGTTCTCACACCAAAATATATCCGATGTCACTGATATGAAAGGGCCTGGGATGGTTCAGTATTTTCCTTTCCTCAGCCAACCACGTCTGTCTGATGTGTTCAATAGAGGGACTGGTTTTTCTTGACTCATCAAAAGGGGTAGCTTATGTTATTTTGAGCTGGGTTGTCAAAGATGGTCCTTGACAGGGCTTGAACTCATTCTCCTTGAGCTTAGTGGGGTGGTTTAACTGCTCATCTCCAGACAATAAATCTGGTAGTCTGGGGCACAGCAAGGAGGTACAAGGAAGTTATTTTAATCTTCATGAAACTTCATGGGTGAGGTCAAGTTCTTACCCCATGATTCACCAGCAAATTTCGTCAGGTTTAAGAGGTGAACATCAGCTCCCTCATGCTTTGTCAGTTCCCACATATCAGCATTCCTCCCTATCATGGCATAAGGGAAATGGATGTGACTCACACTTGACAGGCTTCAAGTAAAGCAGAAATCAAAACATAAGAGATGTTGAAGGTTGTGACAGTGTTACAAGTGGTGGGTCATTTCTCTCCTCAGGGAATCTGCTTAACTTCCTCAAACTTTTCCAGAAAAGAGCAAAAAAGACCAAAAAAAGAAAGATAGTGAGGAAAGGAAAAGGAGCTCCTATTTTTTTGTGTCATTACTACACAAAGTTGACCTGCCAGGTTAGTTAAGATCTGCAGGGAGATTGTGGTTAGTACTGGTGGTTGACTGGGTGCCACTGCATTCCTTGTAGTGGGACCCAGTCCAACACCATTACACCATTAACTCTGAAGGATCACCGGTAGCACAGATTGCCAGCAGGACAGGAAAACACAACAGAGTTTTGGTACCTAGAAAAGGTGAGCTTTAGTGACAGTCTACTTGTTCTTCCCACTGCTATGACCATTCTGGAAATATTAAGGTGTCAGCATGCCTGTTTGTAGTGGTTTTGCTCTGTAATGGAATGGTTGCTGTCAAAAGTAGTAGAATGTAAATATTTGTGTGGGTTTATAGTTTGGGAATTTTATATATATATATATATATATATATATTTTTTTTTTTAACTATAAATTCCCTCACTTCCTTTCTTCCTTCTCTTTAGCAACAGGCTGCGGGTCATTAGTATCAATATCTCAGATCTCTCTCATGCCACACCTAAAATAAATTGTCAATAGGAGGTGTTGTAGAAGATTCATGTATCATTCCAGCAACTGTAATATCTGTTGGGAAATGCAAAAACACCAGGTGCATAGCTGCTGGATAGAGTTTCCATTTACTTTACCTGGGGCTTTTCTGTAACATACAGTAATGTACGTCACATGCAGAAAAAAAGTAGGTGGAAGGTTCTTTCCAAACCACATTGACTGAAAGAATGTACATGTAAGGTAAGCTGTATGCTGACATGCTCATGTGTTCCACAGAGGAAAGGGTTACCTTGTCAAGGAAGTCTTCCTGGTGCAGGTGTGCATCCTAGCAGATTCATTCAGAGACTGAGAGACGAGAATGAGCCCTCCCTCAACTGACATGTACAAACAGCCTTTTACCCATTTGTCTCCTAGGACATTTGCTAGCTGTCTCGTTAATCTTTTACTCGAAGTCAGACATATGTATTGATGGGAAAACAAACCATAGACCACAGACCCCCTGCCTTGCATTCCTCACCTCCTCAAAATAACACACCATAGAAGCATGCAGACAGCACCGATAGCTCAGTGGGTTTGTAGCTGCATTTCCTTGCACTTCTGAAACACCCTCTCCACTGTTGTTCTCATAAGCTCTTCTTACTTACTGTTTATACTGTTGAGTAACTACCTATGCCCTGCAGTCCATCACATCCCCTTCCTCATCTGCATTTTGCAAGTATATGATTCCTTCTGTATCTCTGAACTTAAGGTGGCTGAAGAAACAGGGACTGGAATTTCTTCCTTTTAACATTAGGTCACAGCATGCTCCATGCACCTCATGCACCTTCTGGAGGCTTTAAAAGCACCATTAATTTTCCTTTCTTCTAACAGAGTAACAAAACTCTAGGATTTGATCCTCAGCTGGTTGAATTGTTTTTAACTTTATTAAGAGGGAATAAGAAACTTGTGAGCCAGAGCCACTAGCAGAGTATAGAAAGGGAAGTGATTTCAGGAACAGAAATATCTGTAAAGTTTAATCTCCAGTTATCTTGCCTCTGACTTCATCATCATCTGGTCCCAACACACTTTGTGAACTAAACCGAGTCAGCTTAGCTCAGTACTGAAATAAAAGAGCCTGGAGGTGTTGTCTTAGTGGTGTTAAATAGTGATCTTCTATCTTACCCAAGCAAGCAGATTCTTTTGCATCTTGCATCATTGCATTATCTGAGACTTTATTGCATGTTTGCCTTCAAGCTTGCCAGGCGGATTGGTTGGGATTAGTGGCAGAGGTTTTCCAATGCTAATTTTATTTTTAATAATATTTATTTTCTCCAACAAAACTATGCATACTCACATGTTGCATCTCATTTTAAGTGAGCTTAAAATTTCTTTTAAGAGTAATTATTTGGAAAGGAAGAATACCCTCCAATTCCTGTAAGAATATTGCTTATAAATATTTGTACTTTGCATCTCTGTAAATGAAAATTACCAAAGCAGAACAAGGATTTATTTTCAGTTCTCTATAATCTTAGAGTTATGCTTTGTACTGTATGACATTGGATTGACCTTCATGGGACTGGATCCAGTCAGAATTCTCACTCAAATCCACATGAGTACATTGTTTAGGGTGCTTGGCCAGGAAGTTTTATCCTGTTTCAAATAATTCATGTTTCCAGTGTTCAGTCTCAGTAAAATCCACAGAAACTCCAGTAGGGTCTGTAATCACTTCTTCAAGTGAGAACGTATTCTTCAGTAGGAATTTAGGTTTGATACAGTGGTAGAACATCTCCTTTCCATTTCATTTTTTTTCCTAAATATTTTTGGTTTTAGCTTTTAGATTCTCTTTGCAAAAAAAAATCTCAAAATCTTTTTCCAGTACCTAGCACAAGGACACCGGGATTATACCTTGTTTCATAATACAAATCATCATTTAAAAGTAAAACAAGAAATAGGCTGTACAGACTATTGACTCTTCTCCAAGAGGTTGTCTGAGGTTTGTAATAACTAGTTCGGTTGACAACCCAGGGAAGGGAAGTTCTGGAAGCCAGTGTTGGTGATAATGGTGTGACCTTTGCTGCATTGCCCTGCTAGACCCTTCAACAGTGAAATAAGAGCAAGTACTTCCTACTGCAACTCAGCTGTCAGTCCTGCACCATCCTTAGTCTTGATGTGGAGGTCTGTGACAAAGGCACCTCCTGCTGTGTTGGTAGCAGTATTTGGGAACTGGTAGGAAATAGCTGTCGTACTTGGAGACAAACAGTTAAATGATGAAGTTGATATTATTGTACATATAATAACAACAGTCTGTAATAATCTGGGACAGATTTGAGTTTATAAACCCATCCTGCAAACTACAGCAGTTCATCTCGAACCCTGGGTTCACTGAAAACATTGAAGTTCAACATGTAGGTTAAAGTGAAAATCGCATTCAATGTTGGCTTTTGTGTAGACTAATGTGTTGGCTGGAAAACAGTAAAGCTAAAGAGAAGGCTGAAAAGCTAGTGAAAGTGCTGTGGCAACTCAGTGTAAATTTCTAAGTCCCTGGTGGAGAGACTACATCCAATTGCTGTTACTTCTCATACGCTTAGATCAACGGGTAATTCTTTGGGGAGTGGCATCATTGTTTTGCTCTGAATTGTGTTCATGGTTGGTCCATGACCATGCCTCCTGGGCTGAAAGATATAACAATAGAGATGGATCCTCTCCACCTTTGCAAGTGAATTGAGAAGGCTAGGTCTGGCTGCTATGCCCTGAGTGAGCTGTGGGAGCCATGCCTTCATCCCTGTTACCCTGCTTACGGAGGTGCTGGAATGCAAAGGAGATGAAGTGCCAGTGCATATGCCAGCCTGTCCTGCCTGGCTGGGTTTCATTGTTCTTCTCCCAGTTTCATCCAGTATTTCATTCAGGGAACAGTAATGCAAAACTTAGCATCTTAGATGAATTCTTGCTCTCTTACTTAGCCTCCACACCCTTGCTGGGGTCAGTATCCCCCAGATACCCACAGCCTACCACGCTCTCCTGCCTTCCCCCTCCATTCCCCCACAGCAGCTTGCTGTCCTTTAGCCAGGTTACACATATTTTTTCAATCCCGGTTGTTCATGGTCTCTGAGCACAAGGCTTAGCGGAGTGCTGTGCTGCCAGCGCTGCGAGACGCCCCAAAGGGAGCCTGGCTGTGGCTCTGCTGTTTTCACACCTCTGCGCAGATGGACCCAGCTCCCCTCCCGGCGCCCCCGCGGGCGCTCTGCCCACCCTTGGCCTCTGTTGTCAGAACGACTTTGGCAACTGCCCCTGCTGGATTGCATCACCGTGCATGGCTCCCAGGTGGCTGCAGCTTTCAAACTCGCCTATCAGCCTGTCTATCTGCTATTAGGTCCTTATCTTGCCTGTCTATCCAGGGTATCGACTTCTGGGCTGCTTTTGCAGCTTTAATTGCAGTTTGGGCACGGCAGCACTGGGATGTGGGTGCTAGGTCAGCAAACATAAATCCCATGGTTGTTGAGGCTTGGACCACGCTTCTATGGCACTGCAGGAAATGGAGGCTCAGCGGGCTGAAGAACACGGGAAGTAAAGCAAGCACAGCATCTACTCCCGTGCCTCAGCAACTGCTCGGGGAAGGGAGCAGCGCTGCCGGCAGCACCATCGGGGAGACGCCAGCTTCCCCCCGCTGATTTATATGGGGTTTACGGGGGGGTGGGGCCAAATAGGGCCGGTAGGAAGCAGCTCATGGAGCTGTGTGGGATTAGTGAGGAGTAGACAGAGGCAGCGCAGGACCGGGCAGGGGACCTGCTCGTGGGACGGCTCAGCCACAGAGGCAGCTGGCACTGGAGTGCTGATAAGGAGGAGAAACAGATGGCCACGCAAGCCCTTACACATGCCTTCCTGGTAGGCCTGCTGAAGGCTTGTCCACATCCCTTATTCCCCAAACAAAAATACATCTTTCCCTTTCCCTTGTTTGAAGATTTCATCTGGCTCATTAAAGTTTACTGCCATAAACATGCTCGTGCAGTCTTAGCCCAGTACATTGCTGCCACTTGTGAATGACACAGAATCAGTCCCATTTATGCCTCTCGCATACTGTTTGACATGGTTACAGAGCCCTTTCTTTAGTGCTGCAAGTCTGAAAAGTTAAAGAAAATTAGGAAAAAATGATAAAGAAAGGAGATATACCAGTATGTAAAATATCCCAAAACCAGTTCCAGAACTGGCCTTGACACCAAGGGAAGCCTGCAGCAACTCTTAGGTGTGCAGAAGGTAAGATGACAGACTGCTAATTTGTTAGAGCTGTGTTCCATATAGTGGAAGTAAGAGTGGTGTGGTGGGATGTGGCAGTTGCTGTGGAAGCCTTTTGGCTGTATGGCAAAGAGCAGAAGGTGAGCAGAGCCCATGTTGTGCCTAGGTCCCGGAGGCAAAGCTCCAGCATTTGGTATCCTCTCCCTACTGCAGTTCATTGCTTGCAGGCTCGTGTTATGCAGCTCTGTCTATTCTCCATTACTACAGAGCCACCATGGGGATGAGGTTTGGAAAAAGCACAGAATGTTTCTAGTAGTGCAGATGTTTTCAATGAATTCACCCTTCAGAACTGAAAGCGAAGGAGGCCTGGAAGGGGAAGAGTGTTTGTAGTGAAAAATATTCGGCTCATCCATATGTAGACCCAATGTGAGCCTGGAAGACACTGAGTGCTCCCTGTGAAGTGACAAGTGCCCTCAGTCTTCACTAAAGTTTTGCTGAAGGCAGTGGGTATGTCTGCATAGCAGTGGCAGCAATGACTGCTTTTTGGCTGGGTAAATTAGCCTTTGTGGCTGCGCTTCGGCTCCTGCAGTATGCATGCTTCAGTATCTCTTTAGAGGCTTGTCTGATGAAAAGGGAAAACATTCAGCATCTTGCCAGATCAGGGCCTGGATTTTGAAATGTTTTTGTAGGTTAAAATGAGAATGCATATGCATGGGCTTGTTTTCAAGCGAGTTGAGCACTTGTAGCTTACAAAGTTGGGTGTAAATTTTAGATGTTCTGAGTCTCAGAACATTTTTTCTCCTGATACTATGCTTATTGCCCTTACCTCCACCTCCTCTGCTGTTATATAGTATTTTAGCTATGTAACTGTACTATTTAAAGCATTTATGATACCATTTGTTTGGGAAACAGTATAAATCTGCTCTACCCTATTTAGGAGTTCGCAGTGCTACTCAGCAATGTAAACCCCTGAGTGACTTCCATGTAAAATCAATCAACAATAGTGAAATCTAGTGGAAGGGCTGTGAATGCCACTCAAAATAAGGCTCCCTTTCCTCCACAATGGGCTTGTCTTAGCCAGTGAACTGGAATCTGGCCTGTTTCACTCACCATGAAATGTCTGGGTACCAATTTACTCTTTTATTGTCTTACAAAAAAAGGTCGCATGACCCAGTCCCCACAACTTTCACATTTTAGAGAAGTGATAGGTATGGAAAATTTTTGTGAGGACCCTTGTCACTGTAGTATCTCAAATGGTAGCCTAATTCTGTGGAGTATCATCAATTGTAATCTTATGTGAACAGGCTTTCTGGAAATATTTAAAAAGATGCCGATGTTTATACAAAAAGGTGGGTACAGTTTTAGGTCTATATATCTGTACTTTTGATGCCCCCCCTCCTTATCCCCACATCTGTTTCCAAGAATGTCATACCTGGAAAGAATCACTTCAAATTAATTCAATTTGTTTCAAAGCAGCCTAAGCTTCATCCCTCACAGGGGCCACTCAATCATATTACTGCTCCTGTGAAACTCCTAATGGGACACAAAACAAGTAGAAGTAAATTCAGGTGATCTCACATATTAAACATACTAATTAAATCTGGCAGCAAAATGACTTTGTGAATTTCCTTTAATCCCAGTTTTAAATTAGGCCATATGCATTTTGGCTGTAGATTTCACATGGTCTCTTTCTACAGACTTCCTTTTAACCATGTCCTGCGGCCAATTCATATCCAATTTTTTAAATCAGTCTTAGGTGGTAACTGGATCATTACATATGAAGTGTCTACTTCTGCTTTCAAATCAACCTGTTCCTTTGAAAAGCCTAGTGAATATCTCACATGAGATGTTCAGAGCCAAACTGATCTGATTGTCGCTTTTAAAAACCCAAATGTGCTGGGTCTCTGTGTTTTATGAGAAATGTTTCCTGGAGGAAAAGTAGCTTTAGGAAAATAGGGATTCTTGCTTTAAATCAGCAGTAGTTTTCACTTTGCTACTTTATAGCTTTGCCTGTGGGGAATATGGTCTTATTTATGTGTTTTGTAGTGACATGCTGACTAACAAGATTAACAAGGGACCTTCTGACTAACAAGGGCTTCTTCCTGAAGTTCTCTTCTGTACAGTCTTGGTATTTGACCCACTCTGTAGAAAGTTTGGTTTGCAGTTCAAGGAAGTTTATGTTATTAGCCAAAATGTTACGGTCAGTATCTACTTGAATAAATATTCAGCCCTGATGGGTGCACTCCTCTGTTTTGCACATTCTAACTTCACAAAGCCAAAGCTCCTTGTGGCATCCAACATATATGGTGGTACCTGAGTGGACTCTTTTAGGGGATGGGAGGAAATTCTCTGTTACTTCTGGGGCCCAGAACATGGACAGTTTCATGTCTCATGCTCCCTGTGATACTCTGCACTTTTTATCTATTTCAGGTGGGGCGTGGGGGTGTGGGTGTGACAGCGACAATGTTCACAGTGTTTACAGGCCATTCTGGGCAGAACATCTATTTATATGATTTTGGAGGGACTGAACTTGGTGAGTTAGGTGGCCTTGCTCCTCCTCATTTTATGCTGCACTCTCCTGACTGCACGAGTGACATTAATATGCAATAAATAATACAATCTACTTGTAAAAAGCGCTGCTTTCGCACAACAACTACGGCAGCAAAATTCTTTACTGGAGCCAACTCTTTAGTGGGTGTAATCTGTTACAGTTCTATCAAGTTACACAGGACTCCATCAGTTCCCTGCAGCGGCAGATTTGGCCGCTTTTGTTCCATCAAGGATTAGTGGATGGGAAATTTACCTAGACATACACACAGACACAACAGTGCTCACCCAGAGAACATAGTATCATGGACTCACCAGTGGTCCTGTTTTCCTAGGATGACAATCTGGTCTGCTGAAGTGACTTTGTGTCAGCACAGTTCTCTTGATCTCCGTGCACTTAGTGACTCCTCCACTGGGCAGTAATGCTGGAGAGCAAGGAAAAGCTGCCAGTGATACACGTTTGTGGGTGTGCAGCCATGCACATAGTGCAGAGAAAATAACTGGCACTGTTGAATAAACGTCCTATCTGCAGAGGTGTGAGGTAGTCACATTACTCAGAAGTGTGCTGAAATGATTGATGCTAAAAATGTTATACCACTGTACTTCACACAGTGCACATTAAAGGAAAGCCAAGTCAGGGCATATTAAATTTTATTGAGAGTGGGTTTTGCAACTTTTTAAGAGGCCATGTGCCATGCTTCCTTTTTTAGGATCCAACTACCAAAATTAAAACCAGTAAATCTTTCTAAAAATAATGTGAGAAAAACTTTCCCCTATGTCAAAACGAAGCATGTTAATGTCCTTGTGTGCCTTAATTTTCCGTAAAAATACTGCCTTGTTGGAAAGCACAGTCTATTCCCCTGCATGATACCAAACTCCATGTATCACCTCTTCACCTTGTTGCTGATGCTGTAAAACTGGATGTGACCAGTTCTGGTGTTCAAGCCAATAACATTCCCAGGGATAGGAGGATGCTTTCCACTGATGGAGGCAGAAGACCCTGAATGCAACAGACTGCCTGAAGAAGTGAACAGGATTTGGACCACTAGATCTGGGGAAGATGTAGCTATGGGAAGACGAAGGATTTAAAAGTCAATCAGATACAAATTTATCGCATGGGTTTTAATGAGGAATGTGTGCTTTGTGGGCATAGCTGTATGCATACTCACTGTTTACATTCAGTGAGCAAAGACACATGTGAAAGGTGTTTGCATAACATGAATGGGAAGTAGGTAGGGTTGTTCTTTCTCACAGTCATTCTCTTTCTGTTTATATATATATAATTTACATTTATTACAAAATATTATGTACTCAGACTGCAGCATATGTTAGGCTCGCTATTTCACTATTGTATGTTGAAGTCTTGGGGAGAGATGGAGGGGCAGTAAAATAAAGCATGATCCTCGGGAGGTGATCCTTTCTAGTTAAAGGGGCATATAGTTTGCATGAGCAATAAGGAAAAAGATTATCTTATTGGTTCTGGGGAATTTCTTCTGTGTATACACAGAGGCAGAAACAGAAGTGCTATTCAGATAGTTTGACTGTGCCTTTGTGTCTCTCTCTGCATCTAGAAAGTGCCCTGCCCAATTTGTGCAACTCTAGTTTAAACAGAAGAAGTGACCATTTTTGCGTGACTGTGTCTGTTTCGTAGGGCCGGGTAGTGATGAATGTGGAGGGAAGCTCCTTTACTGCTGCTGGCTAGGACCAGAATGTGAAGGCATGGGTGAAAAGGGCAACCCTGTGTGAACTCAAATAGCTTCCAATCTCTTAAAATTGCTCAGTCTAGATAAAATTGTGGGATGTGAACTGCAAGTGCAGGCAGGAAGCTTAATGCTTTCTGGAAAAAGTAATGAGTGAAGGCTACAGCAAAAACCAGAACAGCCCTTCCTCCCCTCAGCCCACTCTGCCCAAATGAGCACATTCTCTGCAACTATTGGCAGTAATAAATAATCTTCATTAAAACATCTCTTGTTACACCCTTTATTGTATTGGCAGTGTGTAACAAGCCAGTGCTGTACTAATAGTTCTGCGCCGATAAAAACCAGTCAAGTGAAACACAGAAAATATATTTTAAAATGCATTCTGAAATGCTTTCTTGCAATGCTAAAAGCAGTTTACAGGAGACGTTGAAAACTGAGTGCAAGGTGTAGACACCATGTGTTTACTTTTTAAGAGTGAGGTAACGCCTAGGAGAATCTTTGCTTTCGAAACGTTTCAGACAGAGGACCAAATGCACTGCTGTGTACTCATGCAAGTTCCAGCGGAGCAAAGGGGGCTGGACCTGTTTCCACCTGGAGTTGGTGCAATCACAAGCAAACCTCAATGTGTTTTTCTGGCGTTAGTGGGACGTGCAATGAACTGCTCAGGAGCTAGAGCCAGGCTCCCACAGTGGCAGGGCTTCTCAGGGAACTCTTTTTGTTCATCTGTGCTACTTCTGCCCATTTCAAAAACTGTAGCCAATTAGCTGTAAAAACAGATGTGCCTGTGATATTTCTCTTCCTCTAAAGGTTACAAGGCCAGATTGCTCTTGGTGCTTGCATGGCAAAAAGGCAGGAGGTGGGGAAGAGGGGAAGGAGCAAGAAACCTTTGCTGATGTATTTGCATTCCTACTGAGACACAAATGTGGGGAATGAAGAGGAATCAGGTTCTTTGGTCAGTAACAGCCCTTACAGCAGGGAGGACTGGAGGAATAGAAGGGTTTTCTTTTCTTTGCAGCATCTCTGTAGCCATCAGCCTAAGTCAGGCACACAATAGCAATGCAGTCCCTCAGTTTTTCACTTCATCCCACTCCCTCAGGCACAGGAAGCTTTGGGAGTTAAACTGAGTATGGAGAAGCAAGTCACCCCATCACTCTTCAAGCAGAAGACATCAGCTAGCAGACTCCCAGAAGGTGTGCAGGAAGGGGTCTCTGTGCTGTTTGTAGAGGGAGCTAAGGAAATGTGCACCTCCGAGGTGAGGACAGCCACTGCTGGCTGCATGAGGTTGACCTCGGTGGGCTGCAGCCCTGCAGTGCTCCCTGCACTGCTGTGCCTCCCATGGCCAGCTGGACACTCTCCTTGGGCTGCTGCACGGTGTGGACACTCAGCTAAGGCTTGCACTCGGGGCATCTTTCCGAGGCTTCCCGGGCTGCTCCTGCTGCCCCCGGGGTAGCTGAGCTCTGCTTCGGGAGAGCCGACTGCTTGATGCCTTGGAGCCACCTGCCAATTCCTCCCGTCAGCACCTCTTTTACTCTGTATGTGGCATCCGAGCAGCCAGCGGAATGTAACTATAGTCTCAGAGTGTTTAGGGCTGTCGCTGCTGACCAGCACTACAGTAGGTTCACTCACAAATGACAAGGGATACTTTTTTCTCCAGTGCAGTTTTTCAGGCTTAAGCTTATGCAGTGGACAGGGAGTGCTGCTTAACTAGAAAAGCTGGTTTAAGAGAAAGTTTCCTCATTTTATTTTATGGTGGGGGGGTTTGCTCTCTTGCGTGAAATATGATGAGAAGGCCAGAATCCCTCTGCCAGGGCTGGTGGGACATGGCAGCGGTGCGAGCCAACGTGAGCGAGGAGACAGCCTTGGGCACTTCTGTACTGTGAGGGCTGGTGAAACTTTGGATCCCCTCCTGACTGCAGATCTTCACAGCAGCATTCCTTGTGTGACAAGCCTTTTTCACATTTCCCCATTCAGCTGATTGTGGGTGCTGTGCTATTTTAAACCCACATGGAAGTATGTTTTTAGGACCATCTGCTACCGGCCCTAACCCAGATGATACAGTTAGAGCCTGCCCACAGCATCCTCCCCTCCTTCAGACAGTTCCAGGAACAAGCAGTGAGTCAGTCCCGCAGCTGAACTCATATTTAGCTAACCCTGATATCCTGCCTATCGGAGAGAAATGCACAACGGCCTTCCCAGGTGCAAAGCCCCGTTGTTCCCATTATTTAGAGAACGCTTGGAATTTTTTTTAAAAAAACAAAACACCAAAGCAAATGTCAGATCAGTTAGTGAGTCAACTCCTTTTGTTCTGAAGGGTGAGAAGGAAGAAGTGATCTGTCCCCACACAGCAGCTTGCCCCCTCTTGCTTTTGCTTCCAGGCTGAAGGGCAGTTTCTGCCCCTGGCTGGCGGGCGGGCTCGCAGCCCTCCCCTTGCCTTTCGCCGCGGTGGTGCTGCCTCAGCAGCGGCTCTCCCTCGTGCTGAAACATCTCCGCACAGCTGGAGCATGGTTAATTCTTCCTTCGGGCACTGGGGGTGAGCGTAGGCGTCTCCTAGAGCTGTCTAAAGGCCAGTGTTGCCTGTCAGGATCCTGCCTTCTCTCATTGAGCAACTGTTGTTAAACACACATCTCTGGGTCTGGATGAGGCTCTTTACCTTAGGAGTTTCATGAGCCTGAAATAAGGTTTCAGCCAATGGATCATCTGAAAAAGCCTCCTAGAGAGCAGCATGACTAAGAACCAGCATTTATAAACCATTACTTGGTGTATTTTAAACTCCTGCTCTTTGATCCCTGTATGATCCAGCAGCCACTTTCTGGCTGTTTGGCAAAACCAGCAAAACATGCCCTGCTCTGTCATCACATTTCTCCTGGATCCCCTCAGCATGCTGCACTGTTTCCCACCCAGCAGGTTAATGACCCATAATTACCTTCATCACATAATGAATAAAGTTCAGTATCTCCACAGCAGATACACCAGCACTCAGCCTGGGCACAGCCTTCAATGTTAAATGATACCTGAGGCCCTGTCCTGCTCCTGCTGGAGTGAAGGTAAATCCCCCACCCGCCTCCGCACAGCCACTGACTTCCCAAATCTGCAGCACAGAGGAAAAACCCTCCCTGACGCTGCTGGGAGCATTACCTGTAAAATGAGTGTGAAACAGGAACGTTGTTTTATTTAGGCTGTGCAGTGTTTGTGTGCTCTCCTGTAAGCTCTGATCAGCCCTGGCTCTGAGGAGCTTTCACTGGTATGCTTTTTCGATCAATGCTGATTTAAATAAGCATCATGAACCTAATTATTTACTACTGCTCACATGACACTGCATTTGCTACGGTACCCTTGAGACAGGCCAGCTTTATCCTGCTCAACAGAAACATCCGCAGCTGTACCACACTCTACTTCAGGCTCCTTGGAGTTACTTCATCGTTCCCTGACAGCTGTGTCCCCTGACCATTATCTGGTGGCCACATACTTCAATAGGGGCCTGTATGTACTGTATGCACTAGACTACGGTGTGACCTGACAACTTGGCTTCCTCTCCCAGAGTATATCTTCTGCTACTCTTCAGCATCCTACAGTTTATCTGTGGTCAGCTTTCTTACCCATTTCCTGCCAGCTGCTACTGGTCTTTTAGTCAGCCCTGCCAGGCACACAGGCAATGGTGAGCTTGCTGAGCCTTGTGCTGCATTATTTCTTGGATGGAGGCTCTGCAAAGGCTGCTCTGGGGTTTTGTATACAGGATTTCTTTGTATGTAGTGTCATGGCAATAAAAGAATGTCACTCTTAAGAAATACACCTTGTATTTATCAGGTGGTATCAAATTTATTTCCATTCTAGCATTGTTGCAATATTATGTCTGAGGCTTTGAAAGCACAAAATTTTCTAGCAAAAATTATAACTAACTTCATCAGCTCACAAGCCCAGAATTTGGTCTTCTTCTTACCTCCTTTGCCAAGCTGTCCCACAGAGATGGTAAAGAAACTGAGGGCACAAGTCCCTGCTCTGAATCCTGAATTTGGTGTTTTACAGGAACATAATTCCTCTGCCTAAGCCTTTTGGAAAATGGTCTTGTTATCCAAGCTGAGACTGAGCTTATGGCACTGTGGTCATGTACTGAGCTCAGTTTGGAGGTGTCCCCATTGCCACAGCAAGGTGCAGTGGCTGTGGAGGGCCACTATTCATGGGTGTGTCCCTTGTTCCCCTTGCTCCTGTCAGGGCAGGTTTAGGTTTACTGCTGGGGCCCCGTTCTGAGGAACCAAGCACCTGTTCTGAAAGAACCAAGTCACTGGAGCTCAGGGCTATTAACTGAGGGTTTGTTCTCCACCCTTCTGCCTCGACTTCCCCCTTCCCAGGAGCACCCGAGTGAGCCCTAATGAGATGAATGTTCAGTGAAGCAGAAATTGGCTAGAGAGACTCTGGTGCTCCAGCCTATCAAAAAAGAATGGCTTTGAAACAGCAAAAGGAGAAGAAGAGCTCAAAGACTTTTTTTTTTTTTAATCACTTTAGACCTTTATGAGGTTTATGAGTCAGCATGTAATAGATCCTTATATTATGGGTATTATGGGTATGGGACAGAGTGGGAGTTCTTGAGATTTCTTGTACGCATTTTGGTAAGCCCAGATGCACACCATCAGTAGCAGGTTCTGTAAGATTAAGCACAGGGAAGGCATGGGTAAAGCCATGTCCATGTCCTGTTCAGCCATGCAGCCTAACTGCATGTCTGGAAACAGGAGTGTTTGGGCCAAAGGCTGAGGCAGATCACATGGAAAATCAAGGGGAAGAAGAAATTTGTCTCACAAATTTCCACACAGTGGAATTCATTGCTGAGCTTCAGAGAGTGAATGCTCATGACAATGTCTCAAATGAGAAACAAGGCAGAGATGTCTTCCTGCAAAGTGGAAGGAGGGCTTGTATCCATCCTTTCCCATTCAGCATTCCTTCTAAAACCTAATGATGATAGCTGGGCATGAGGGGTGTGTTTTTGTTCTGAAACACCTTTTGAAGGAGCTGACAATCTCCTGTCAGCAATACACTGAGGATTCCTGGAGAGGTTTCTCTCACTGTTCTAGAGCCAGCAAGTGTGAATACTCTGGGTTCAATGCCCAGCGCTGGTGCTGCCTTCTGGTAAATTTAGTAGACATACCTAGGAAAAATCCAGTCCAGCTGAGCACCACAGAATGCTAAGATGGAAATTACCCATTAGGACTTTCTGTTCCTGCTGCAGGGCTCCTGCCATGTATTGAGTTGCAGATTTTAAGGCACTGGTGCATTGGTGCGCTGGCTTATTAAAACTCGGGTTCCAGTGAATTCACTTGACCCAGTGATGCAGATCTGCCAATATAACTATTTTTCTCTCCATCATTTACTATTCCAGCAATTTTGAAATGAGATCTGTCTTTTAATAGCAACATTTTTTCATTTTCTTCAAATAATTCCTAAGGATAGTGAGTAGCACTGGGCTAAGAGGTTTTTGGGGATCCCATTAAACATCGTATGAAGATGGGGATGATTCATTTTAGGATTGCCTTTGGCTCACTTTTGGCTCACCAGTTTTTAATCGATTTAATAAGAGGTACATTAATTCTGGATAGTGCTAATTATTTTAATCAGAATGTCATGTGGGACTGAGTTAAATGCCTCACAGATGTTGAGATCCATAACATAGACACAGTTATCTTTATCAGCTAAACTGGTAATTTCACTAAAAAGCAACATCGAGCTCATTTGACAAGACTTTTCCATGGAGCCATGCTGATGACTGTTAATTACATTGCTATCTTTTAAGCCTTTTTCAACTCTGACCCACAAGTGCCCATCTGAGCAGGATGAGGGGGCAAGGCAAATGAGACATGGAGGCAGAGGGGACTTGCTGAGTTGTGTCATCTCCAGGCCAGGAGCTACTCTGGGTAGTATCAGTCATGTAAAGACTGTTCTCTCACTAATCCTTCACATCAATCTGCTTGACTCATGGATCAATGTTAGGCTAGTCAGCCTATGGTTGCCCAGCCTGCTTTTTGCACTCTTTGTAAATCTCTTCCAGTCTTCTGGAAGCTCTCCAGTGGTCGCAGATGTGTGAAAAATCAACACAAACATTTTGGAAAACTCTTTGGCACTTTTCTTTAGTATGCTGCGGTGTAACTTACCAAGTGCTGCTGATTGAAAAATGTTCAGTTTTGATAGTGGCTGTTTAACTTTCCCTTAAGTAACTGATGGAATAGAAAGTGTTTCCTTATCACTATGAGATAAGAATACATCATCCTCCTAGTTTCCAAATACAAACCTGAAATATTTATTGAACATTTCTTCTTCTATGAATCATGACTGACAATTTTGAGATTCCTATCTAGCTGTGGAGCTATCCCATTGTTAGGATTTTGTTTGTTCCTGATAAATTTAAACAGTTCCTCTTTATTGTTCTTACTGGCTGCAGATTTGTGTGTTGGTACCTTTAATTTCCTATGATAATTTCCTCACTGCTGATATATGTACACCCACGCTGACAGATCCAGATGCAAGTCCAATGTCCAAGCTACCAAAGTTTTAATGAATGTGGGTTCCTGATTTTGTGTTGACCCAATACAAATAAATAGCTATAAAGACTGGGCTAATTTAATTTCTGAATTTCATATTCCTTCTCTCCGATTCCAGAAAAGCTGGCATGTTTCAAAGCCATCTTTTATTCAGTGCCTCTCAGTCTTTGAGAATCAAGATCAGAAAAAAAAGAATCCCATTTTTTTTTCATTCCTTTGAATCAGGAATGAACTGGTTTGTACTACGATGAAAATACCCGGGTTATATTTTCCGTGGTGACTATGGGCTTGGCTACAGAGCTAGCTGGTGGATGGGGCTGGTTGTCCTCTGCTCCCCGTGCAGGGCTCAAACCTGTTGTAGAACTGGAGACTGCAAAGAGTAGGGAATTTCTGCAGGTAGAGAGCACTTTGGTCCAGGCACTGCTGCAGTGTGTCTATTTAAGGGCAGGTGGACAATCACAGAACAGTGGGGAGAAATGAATTAATTGCATCAGGGCTGAGGCTGTGCACGTCACCGCCCTGTCCTGCTGAGCAGTCACACAGCAGCACTCAGTCCTGGCCGTGGGAGTAGGAGGGTCAGCCCAAGTGCTGCCCTGCTTTGAGTTTGGAGGTGGGTGGCAGTGGCCTCTGGAAACACTGGTGGGATGAGTGGGTCTTTCTCCTTGCATCCCTCCCAGCTGCTGGGGAGGTGTGAGACATTTTTCACCCTTCTTGTTGCTGTCTCTGACCTAGTGCGCTGCTGTCTGCTGCAGTTGTGCCCTGGGGGCTTAGAAAAGCCCCTCTGTGTAACAGTACATGAATTGTTATTTTTGATTGCAACTGGGTGACCATTTATTGACTCTTCAGCTGTGTAAAGTTATTTAGAAAGTTATGCAGCTGGAAGAATGCTGCAAGCCTGGCTTACAACTCCCCTCTCTTTCCCAGTAATAGACTTTGATTGCCGTAGTTCATTTCCCTCTGAAGTCTGCTTTTTGTAGATAACATAAAGCACTTGGCATAGTGGTTGATAACTAAATGTATGAAGCATGACATTTTCCTAGATACAGTATGCCACATGAACACTTGTCTTTTGTATCAGAACCCATAAACAAGAGTTGACTGAAGGCAAATAGCTTGCTCAGGTCCTGTGGAGAGGCAGGGAGTGAGTCAGTGCTGAGGGGAGCGTGATGTGGTCACAGCTGCTTTGAGGAGGGCATGTGGCAAGAGGAGGCAAAGCCCAAGGGCAAATAATCCCTGTGAGCTAGCTGGTAGCAGGTGAGGCGACTCATGATGTGGATTTAAAAAAAAAAGTATTTTGGAAAGTTAATTTCCTCCTTACTTGTTTTTCTGTCCAGTGATTAAAATACTGACATGTTTTTCTGTCTCTGGAGCATGGCAATCCACCTCTCCTCCCACCTCCCCCAGAGCAGTGAAAACCTCAGAAACTGCCATTAAGGACCAGGACACTCCTGCTGGGTTTAGACCTTGGCAGCCCTGTGGGGGTAGAGGACGGTGCCCATGCCGAGCCATCAAACAAAGCAGTTAACCTCTTGGTTTCTCCCTCACCACCCACAAAGAGAAGCTAAAAATAGTAGGCAGTCTTACAGAATTCTGGGAAAGAATACAGTAAGAATAAAACACCGGGCTGGGTGGCTGAAAAGCAGCACTCTGTGCTGTAAGATGGAGCATAATGTATATCAGTGAATATGCAGAACTGTGTAGTATATTTTAAAAGTAATGAAGCTTCACACCTTCAGCTTTGCTATTAAAGCATTGCTGAGAGCTAGATTCACACTGCTGTGCTGCTGAGAGTTAGTAAGGGTGTGTATGAACTGAGGGAAAATGACTGCCCTTCTCCTTCACAGTTCTCAAGGTTTTACACCAGCTGCCTGGCTCCAGCCAACACAGGGTAAGGTAAAGGAGAGAGAAGGTGGCTATGCCATGAAAGGCAGCTAGAAGGCTATGGGAAGTACACAGCTCTGGTGGGTTAAACTGAAGACACTTGGGGTTGAATTTTTGAGCCTCCTTTCCTAAACTGTGTATGCAAGCTGCAGGCAGGCAAGTGTAGGCCAGAGACAGCTCAAAGAAATGCTGACTTGCTCATGAAAATGCAGATTTTACAGTTGTGTGTGTAAGAACTTTTGCATAGCAAGTAAGAAGCTGTGAACTGCTTCCCTTGATGCAGACTGAGCTTCTTTGGTTCAGACTCAGTTGTAAGGGAAAGTAATCCAGTTACTGACTTTGAATGAGAATCAGGCATCTGTTTGGATCGAGTTTTTGCATCTTGTTTCAGCCATACATTTATGAGCTATCCAGAGGCGCAGGAACTGAAAGTGAAGAAAATATTTGTGGGATTCCACAGAGGCGGAAGCAGCCACTGGTTTGCACGTGTGAATTTTGCCAGTGCATTTTGGTGGCTTAGAATGAAAGCCTAGTGCTTGCTCATCATGAAAGTTGAACCTAAAATGTCACATCCAAATTCCCAATGCCCAACAAACTGGAGTGTGAGGGCTTAAGGCAGAAGAGAGGGGCTACACCAGGTAAAGATGCTGTATATTTATTTTAGTGCTTAGAGTTTATTAGAGTTGGGTGAAAATGATTAGCTGAAAGGATTCTGAGTAGACCAATTTAAAATGTAATTATGAAGGGCTCAAGATATTGTGTATGTGTGTGTGTAATTATGTTTCTTGCCCGTGTGCACTGTACTCAGTGATTTTATTCTGCAGTGAGTGTAAGGGGGAGGAAGGGATGTGCAGGGGAATAGCTGCATGGGGAGCAGCTGTTGTCAAAAGGCAGCTTGTGCTGGGTTTCTCCTGTAATCTGGAGGTGCAGCTTCAGCTATGCTCAAGGTGTCACTGAGCTGGGTATCAAACCCAGTGTAGCCATAGCAATGTGTAGTTGTGTTTCAGCTGCTCAGAACTGGGAACAAAGATGGGCAGGTGATTGCAGTGAGCTCCTTGCTGCTCTCTTGGGATTCTCCTAGCCTGTGCCACAGTGAGCTTGTACAAACCAGCTCAGGGTTGCCATGCAAGCTGTGGCATATCTTAGGATGAGACCACTGACATTCTGGCTTGTGGCATTTCAGGGTTGCTCATATCACCCCTGTGACCAGCAGCAGAGAATAAGCCTCATCTGGTCAGCAAGTTATTGCAGACTGGCTGACATCCATGATGTTGGGGGTGAAGTCAGTCTGGGATGGGCTTGCTGCATCCACAGTCTTTGTTCTGGAGTGAGCTGGGTCTGTGCAGAGTGAGTGTAGGAGTGAGGGGACCTGGCCCCCTTGGCTGTGGCTGGCTGTCCTTTCATATGCTGGCCCAGGGCTGGAGCCCAGGGTGAGCAGCACAGCACTGACACTGCACCTCTCCATGAGCCATGCGGGACAAGCTGCACGCATGGTCTGGAGGCACCTTTTTGAGGCTGTTACACCTGGGCTTGCTTCCAGATGTTTTTCTTCTGTACTCTCACATTACTGAAGGCACAAAAGGTCAGGAAATCTCCTAGAATCCTCCTTACATTAAACAGGGAATGCAGTGAGGAAGAGAAAAGAGAGAAGAAAGTGTGGGAGGAAGGTGGGCTATGACAATTACGGGGGCAAAGTCAGGAGTGCTTAAAGACATTTTATTATTGGTAGTGAAGGGTGATTTTTGTGGGACTTGATACCCAATGAATGTGTGTCTGAGTTAGGTAGTGAACTGTGCACAGAGGCACATTTAGGACAGAAAGTGAAAGGACATGCTCCGGCTGACTCACACATTCATCCACAGCGTGAGAGCAATCCCTTTTGTAACACACAGCCCCAGTTGGGCAGCAGCTGTGCTGCACATGACTCTTGCCTTCATGTGACATGGCAACAGAGGGCAGGAAGAAACTCCTGGGATAGCATACTCAATATCTCTTATTTTATCCTGTAATTCCTGATCAAGCATAGTACTAAAAAAATAAAAAAAACCCCAGTGCATATTGTTTTATCTTTTCCTTATAGTCTCTGTATATCTGCTTTGTTTTACTGCTTTAATTGGATTGTTGGCTGCTTGGGACAGCCGTGGTCTTGTGCTCTTATCATTTACTGTGGTGGGCCAGTATCACACAGACTATCACATCAGCACTTCAGACACATCCTCTGGCATTTTCAGACATCGGCTGCAAGATAGAGATGTTCCATTGGGACAGGCACATTTTCACAGCAGGAAAGCTATGTTTCTGTTTTGTCCTTTGCTCAGTAGGTGCTGGTGTGTGTCAACTAATCCTTTCCCTACTTAATCATTCAGTCAGCACCAATGTGTTCCTCTGAGTAATGGCCTAAAGACCAGAATTTCTAGCCAAACCTTGCGTTTTGCTAAAACCACAAATCAAACTTGAAAAATAGGTGCAATAAGAAATAAAGCTTCCCAATAAAGAGAAAGGAATATTTCAGCAGCTGTCATCTTAACTCTTAATACCTTCTTGCAGGAAAGAACCATTTTTGGAAGATGGCAAGGGAAATGAAGAGTGGTAGCAGTGCCTACAGCTGATAACACTGACCTGTTTTCTTGGCATTCCTCCAAATGCAAGGCCAGCTCTGCTTGAAATATAGGTGATTCATCAGCTGAATTGCAAGCAAATAGTGTGGTGCAGAAGCACAGTCATATTATTTCAATAACCTGAGTTTTAGCTATTCCACTTTAAAAACTAATGAAGCAAATAGTGTTGTGACACAGATGTAGGCAGTGAAAATGTGTCAGAGAAAGGCAATTAACCTCTGTACTAATAAAGTCTGTCAAATTAGTAAAATATTTTTTATACATTATAATAGCTAATCAGAAAAGGCCATGAGTATTCAGTGCTGCATGTCTGTGGAATCTTTCATACCTTTGAAATCTAGATGTAAAACTTCATCAGGGAAAAGCAGGAGGTTTTTTGTATTTTTTTTTACACAGATGTAAATGGCTAAAAAGTCATAGGGTGACTTTTGCTGGGGTGGGTTGTGTATTTCTCAGGAGATGTTGGTATCGTGTCCACCCTCTGCAAATAAGGTTGGGCTTTTATTTCCACATACAGGCATCCCTTAATCACTTACTGGCTATATTATCAATGCTCTGCTGGACATTCACGGGGCATTCTGAGCTGAGACATGATTGATTAAAAACCAAAACAGATTCTGTAATCCAGATACCTGGCTGGAGAAATGGGACTATCTGAGATGTATTCCTGGAGCAGGAGAAGGTTCTCTCCATTCTCTGTCCTCAGTCACGATTCTTACCTTTCCTGGCACAAAGGACCTTGTGCATGCCTTCTGTGGTTCTCAGTGGCCAAGGTTTGTTGGATGGTGCTGATGTGCAGTTCGGGTGTGGACCTGAATGAGGGCCTTTCCAGTGGACACACAGCCTGTAACTGTTTCCCATTGCATACAGACGCCTTTCGATTCCAGTTGAGCCAGTTTGTGTGACTTTGACTAACCAAGCAAATGATCTGTTCATCCCCATGACCTCCTACTGGGGGCATGTCATGTCTTGCATAATATATGGAATGCTGGTAGTGCTGTGTCTCAATGACAGTTCCTGGTGCAGGCACCTCTTGTCATTGGGCAGGCTCATGTTAAATTGCATTCACAAAGTCACAGAATCAAAGAATGGCTTGGATTAGAAGGGACCTTAAAGATTATTAAGTTCCATCCCCCTGCCATCATCAGGGACAACTGTGAATAAATCAGGTTGCTCAGAGCCCCCTCTAACCTGGCCTTGCATACTTCCAGGAGTGGAGCATCTATACTTTTCCAGGCAATCTGCTCCAGTGCCTCTCTACCCTCATGGTAAAGAATTTCTTACTCTCTTTATGTTTGAAGCCATTCCCCCTTGTCCTGTCACTACATGCCCACTTAAATAGCCCTTCTCCATCTTTCCTCTAGGCTCCTTTCGGGTACTGGAAGGCCACAATTAGGTCATCCTGAAGCTTTCCCTTCTCCAGGCTGAACAATCCCAATAATTTCAGTCTTTCCTCACAGGAGAGGTGGTCTATCCCTCTGAGCAACTTGGTGGCCTCCTCTGGACTCTCTCCAACAGGTCCATGTCTTTCCTGTGCTGGGACCCCAGAGCTGGATGCAGCACTGCAGGTGGGATCTCACCAGAGCAGAGGGGCAGAATCCCCTCCCTCACCTGCTGCCCACGCTGCCTTTGATGCAGCCCAGGACACGTTTGGCTTTCTGGGCTGCAAGGGCACATGGCTGGGTCATGTCCAGCCTCTCACCCCCTGCACCCCAAGTCCTTCTCAGCCAGGCTGCTCTGGATCTGTTCATCCCCCAGCCCAGATTCATACCAGGGGTTGCCCCTCATCCAGGGGCAGCACCTTGCACTTGGTCTTGTTAAACCTCGTGAGATTCTTATGGGCCCAATTCTCGAGCTTGTCCAGGTGCCGCTGGATGGCATCCCATCCCTCAGGTGTGTCAACAGCAACATTCAGCTTGGTGCCATCTGAAAATTTTCTGTGTGTACTCAATCCCTTTGTTTATGTCATTAATGCAGATAAAAACATTGGTCCCAGCATGGACCCCTGAGGACACCACTGCTCACTGATGTCCATCAGAACTCTGAGCTATTGATCACAGATCGCCTCTGGATCTGGGTGTCCAACCACTTTCTTATCCATCTAAGAGTCTACCCAGAGAATACATAACTCTCCAATATAAAGAGAAGGATGTTGGGGGGGACCGCATCAAAGGCTTTACACAAAGGCTTTACAGAAGTTGAGATAAATGACATTTGTATCTCTTCCCTTCTCCACTGGTGCAGTCACTCCAACAGAAAGTCAGGCAGGGCTTCCCCGTGGTGAAGCTGTGCTGGCTGTCTTGAATTCCCTCCTTGTCCCTCATGTGCCTTAGCATAACTTCTTGAGGGCTGTGTTCCATGACCTTCCCTCAGAGATGTGAGGCTGACAGGCTGGTATTTCCCACCGTTCCAGGTATTCAAAGGCTTTAACTACAAAATGTGAAGTTTGACTGAATTTCATAAAAAGAAATGGCAGAAATCATGTTATTTTAATCACAAGTGAGTTGTTGCCTTTGAATTTGTTCTAATTAAATATCAGATCAGATTAAGACCCTACTCAAAGGGTCTTTCTTTTTTAACAGGTCTTAAAGTAATGAATAGTTTAATAAGTTTTGAATTATTATAAATAGCTATTTATTGCTTGGGGAAAAAAGCTTTTTGTACTTTGTTTAATTACACAGTGAAAATTATATTAAAAGTTATTTTTTTTTTACTTCTATATTTTAAGGAGCTTTTGAAGGAAATTATATTAAAAGTTTTTTTTAATTTATTTCTATATTGTAAGGAGCTTTTAAAGGATTAATTAAGCATTCAAACTACCTGCTGAGATATGTAAATGTTATTATCCCCACTTTTCTGATGGGGAATCTGAAGCACAATGCTGTGTAAAGCCTGAATCCACCACATCTCCAAGACAAAGAAGATCAGCACCTGCCAGGGAGCAATTAATAGATTAACAGTCAGGTGAGAGTGGTTTTCCCAAGGTCACACTATAATGTCATGGGCAGACATTTGAGTTAATGAGTTACTGATGGTGAACTGGACTGTCAAAACTCACAGGATACGTGCTCCTGCTCAGAAGTGATGTACATGGCAGTACAGATTGCCCTGAAACAGTGTTTGTGGGGCATTAGGATAGCTTTGCCATGGCTCAATCTGATTATCTAAGCTACCACAGCATTTTGATATCTGATGGTCCTGTGTCCCTATGTCAAAATCTTCCCCTACCCACCCTGTGGTGTGATCTGTAGCTATTCCAAGATCTCCACTGCCGAGCCAGTCATGGGAAAAGGAGCTGAATGAGCCAGTTTTGCTCTGGTTGTTGTCAGAAGTATCTGCGGACTTTGGTGATTTCCACACCTGAAATATTTTCTTATTCTCAAGGAAGTTCTTCACTTAAAAAACTCCTTGGTCAAGTCCAGCCTTCCTGTTGGTTTAGTAGTTTTTACTAAAAATGGCAGAATCTACCATTCATCTGTATTTAATGATAAGCTCCTACAGGAACCATCATTCATCTGTAGGCTGAGAAGAGCCCTTCATCTTGCAATCTTTCTGCTTTCTCTTCATCTGTATCCCAGTCCTCATCAATAGTTTCCCATGGGAATTGTTATATTAAAAATGTAATGACAGAAATGGTGTTTTGTGCAGGACTGTTCAGGAAAATGATGAATGCTGTGCAGATGTGTGTGTTGAAACCTCTGTATCTCTAGGAAATATACTGCTGTGTTTTCATAGGTTTCTCTCTAAAGCTGTAATTAACAACAGTCAGCAGAATGCTTGAAAGGGTTAAAGAAAAATAGATTTGAGGAAATACTCAAAGCCATGTGTAGATGCTGCACATTCAGTGTTGCAGTTGCATGTGTGCTTGCAAAAAACGCAGTGGGAAGTGTGTCAATTGCCTCTCTTTGCAGATGGATGTAAGTCTGTGTAAGCAAGATGCTGCTTACTACATAATTAGACCATGAGGTTCTGTCCTAATGCCCCAGTTTCTGTTTGTAACCCTGCAGTGATCTGGCATGGGGCAGAGGACAAAGCATTCAGCTTCTCCATCAGCAAATCAGAGTGGTCACACCTCTGGTGTGTACTCTGGTGAGTACAAAGCTCAGTGTTAAGTCACAATGTTATCTTCCTCTCTGTTTGGGTATCTGCTGTGTCCAGTTTGAGATCTCAGAGCTTATCTACCATATGTGTTGCATGAACACCTGAGAGATTGTCTGAGGCTCTGTAACAAATATTTCCCCTTTTTTGCTTCTGCTAAAATTTCTCAAGTTCTTACACAAATCTGTCAAATGAATTTCAGTAAAATGTATGACCTACCAGAAACCTGGGTACTTTGCTAAGATGCATTTCTTCAACTCTGCCTTCAGTACTGAAAATACAGATAATAGCAAGCATCAATAATCATACTATAAAAAAGTTATATATAATATATGAAAGTATAAATACATTATATAGCTATTTTTGAAAAGTGGACTGAATATATTCATATTTATTTTCATCTATAAAGATTTCTTCATGAGAGGAGAAGAGGAAAAAAAAGAAAGATCAAGGTGTGATAGATGCACATCAGTGAAGTGGGTTGTCACACTGCAGGGAGGTGTTGAGATATCACAATGATGGGCATGCCACATAGACCTGAGCAGAACAAAACATTCTCTTATGAAAATTGAGCAGACATAGAAATCATTAACTGACTTAGTGAGAAATGGTCCTGAGGTGAACTGCAATTTTTAAATAATATGCAATATGGAGAAGCCTCTGTGAAACAGGTGTTAGAGTTTCAAGTTGAACTTTTTACATTTGTCCCTAAAGGCAGATCTGTTAAGTTTTTCCTTTGTGAGGGTATAGGCTTGAGGGGAATCACCTGTACCACAGCGGTGTCCTTTGCTTTTAGAAATGGAGTTGCAATGTGCTGCCTGTGCTGCTGTGAACTGACCTTTGAGTCTGCTCTTGCAATCCAGTATCTGCTGTCTGAGCCTAAGCTGTAAGTCACAGGCTTTACAGCAGTCTCCCCAGAGACCTTTGAAGCAGTTCATCAAAGCAGGTGGAAGGAAGAGTATGTTGTAATAGATCTTTCATTCTTGCATATGAGTAATGAGGAGGAACAAAACATGCTGTCTGTGGGCATAATTTTTCTTTAGAAACCAATCATACCAGGACTATAAATACAAGCAACGTATTACAGCTACATACAGCTTTAAATATTCTTCTTTGGTGCCAGAGTGTGTGTATTGGTATGATTTTGTTGTGGATGGAGAGAAATGCTGTCTTTTGTTTTTGTGACAGCTCAAATACTGTGTTAAATTACTTTCAGGACATTTCAAATGCTTTTATTGTTTGAGCAGCTCAATTCAAACAGTTAGTTTGTGTTCTATTTCCTAGGTAAGTTAATAAGCTTTTTAGAGTACTTCTTGATTGCAGTTTAACTGGTGTCTCAGAATTTATGCTTCTCTTTTGTTTGCTCAGCATTAGCATTGCTCATTCACTAATCAAGCACTTACTTCCTAAAGTGGCCCCTTCCCCTTCTCAGCACCTGCACTCCATTCCCCCTTGAAGCTTCACTTTCCTGGTAGCTTTTGTGTGTTCTGAAGGATATGTACCTCTACCTTGGATAAATTATTCCTTGCTGGGCCTATTCCAACAGCGTTCGAGAACTCACAGACACTGGAAATGAGTATGAAGTTGAAGCTAGCAGCTCTGCTGCCCAGGAGATTGAGTTGCTGTCATATTGCATCTGACTTGCATCAGATCAGAGTTTAGGATTTGGGTGATTTGTTCTTCAGATTAATGTCAATCTGTTTTAAATTAAAACACCCTGGGGCAAATCCTTTGCTATGATCAATGAACTGTCTGGCTGCAGTCAACCAACATTACAACAGACATGAATTTGGCCTTCTGGTTTGTTGCCTCATCCCCTACATCACTTTCCTTATGTGATTCAGATATCAAGCCTTTGATCCTATAAGTTGTTGACCATCTTCCACTGAAATCAGTGAGAATGGAGGGTACTTCAGTGTTCAACACCTTGTTGGCTTGGGCACAAGAAATGGACCACATAGCTGTTCTCCCTAATTATGGTATATCTATGAGTGGGCAATCTGCTTTGCACCTGTTTTACTACAGGAACAAAAGACACAGGAAGTGTTGGGAAAATGAGGAACACACCTGTGTGTGAGAGTATAACAAAGCATCTTTATATATAATCATTTGCTATAAGTCATTTCAGAGTTGACAAGCTGTTTTTCAACTTCGTGTCACCACTGCCTGATGCATCTAATTAGTCCTGTTCTCCAGCTGACAAATATCAGCTGCTCTTTCTAAAACATGGTTTCTCCCTTAAGTACATCCCTCTGGCAAAGTTAAATATTAATTATCCTTTTTTTATTTTATGATTATTCATGTGTGCTAATGTCACTACACAATGAATGGGTAACTCAATACCACAAAATATTAAAAACATTGTTTCTAAACCTCTGCAGCAGCCAAGATGTACATAGCTGTTCTGGAAATGAATGAGGCTATGGTGACTGGGCTGTGCCACCAGTCATGCATGTCAGTGGTGAGACTCAGAGACCTGTGGTTGTGGGATGTGGGCTTGGATATGGGAAATGTACCTTCTCTTCCCAGCTCAGATGCTGGCCTGTTTTACAACTGCACAAATCACAGACCTTTTTACTCTGCATACTGAAATTGCAGAGCATAGAATAGCATGGACCCTCAGGCATCCGAGTACCTCTGCAGGTCTGAGCTATGTGGACCTGTACTTTTGCTGAGTATTTGGGTGGTGGAGTTTCTTGCCTTCCTTTGTGTCTGGCTGTCTTTGTATGCTTGCCTTCAGGAAGATCCATATCCATGCCTTGTGAAACAGTCTCAAAAACAGACACTAAGAAGGAAGATATGTTGTAATCATATTTCCTGAGATCAGTTATATCAGCTGCACCCAGCCTATGACACCCTTAGTTGTTCCCACAAAAACTGAGTTTCCCATCTTGCTCACTTGGCTGCCACACTGACATGCAGGCTAGTGCTTGCTCTTTTGTTCTGGAGGAGATTTTGTATTTGCTCTGTCCAGACAGATTTGCATCTGCACCCTTGCAAGGGCTGATGTAGCTGAACGAGCCCTAATCCTTTGTGCTTTTCAAAGCATTGTGGGCAACTTCTAAGCTTTTTCCTTTCCTCAGGCTCCACTTCAGGGTACGCAGGCTCCCTTTTATCTCAGTGTCTTTTGCTCACTGTTGCTTGATCCTTCCAGATCTCCATGTGGATCAGAAAGATGCTGAAATACAGGAGGATCTCCTGTAGCTGTTCTTTACCTTATTCCAGTTTCTCGCCTTACCATTGACCTGACTTTCTGACCTAGCTTCTTTGTGAGTGTTTTCTAGCATGACTGGCATTTTCTTACCCACATCACACAACCCAGCATGTCTGCAGCCCAGGGTGCTAGACGTGTCTTCTCTCCCTTTCTGTAGCCACTGAAGTAGTTGGAGCTTGATTGACTCACTGAGCCAGTCCAGAGGACTGAAGTAGCAACTGACACTTGTTAAAACCTGGGCTAACATTTTTGCAAAATGCTATATCCTAGAGCAGTATGTTTTAGAAGTCCAAAGTATTTGTGGATATATTAAAGATAAAAATTAACATTTGTTTGCATTGTGAATGTTATGCTTAGGAAATAGAGTGCAAATAGTGCTGAGTACCTGCCACGTTTAGATCATGGTTTTATTACATAAAAATCTGTACATCTCTCTTGTCTTTTAAAGTGTCTGTCACCTGATGGAGGTTTTTAAGACTGCTGGCTTTTTTGCATGTCAAATACCTGCTAAAGATCCAACTCCCAGCCAAAAGAAACTGAGGTGTGTAGGATCAATGTGAACATGAAAGCTTCCAAACTGGCAGTCATGGAGGATATCCAATAATTTTAATTATTTCCAAGTAATTTAGCATATCTCTAATTATAATATGAGGTCATCTTGATCCAAAATAATATCTAATTAGACACAATCCCTTTTCAGATACTCATAATAGATTCCAGAGAAAAACCTTTTGGCTCCTCTTATTGTGAGCTTTTAATTCTTAATTTACAAATTTTTTTGGTAATTAATTTTTTGAGCAAGCAGGGCAAATCAATCTATTTGAGTTAATTAGCATTTCTTCCTTGGTTTCCTAGTCACCCTCTCTGTTACTCCTCTTCTTTTTCCCCTTATTTGAATATTACTGTAATTTATTCACATTTGTTTGCAACTATTGCATAATGATTTCAAGCCATGGGCGAGCAAGAGACTGTAGCACAGGAAAGGTTGCAGCTCTAGGAAGGAAGGAAGAAAGGAAGGAAGATCTGCAGAAAGTTTGTGTTGGTCACCTTCATTTAGTTGCGAACACCAGACTGCATCAGGGCTGATAAGGGTAGCAGAGAGTTAAGCAGAACTCTGGGGCTGAGGTGGGACAGGGTGGCAGAACAGTGGAAGGAATCACTGCAACCACAGAAAAGGAAGATGATAAGCACCCAAGCAGGAAAACTGATTGATCTGAATTTGCTAAAAGTAATTTTAAGCTGAATACTGTTTCACCTTGATACTATATAAGAAAGTCCCTTTGAGGTCAGTTTTGTAAAAAACACATGGGCTACATTCACAGAAACCTCTCTCATCCTTATTAGTCAGTGTTTGTCCAGCCACTTGCTTTTTTCAGTGTTTATACACATCTATTCTTTTACTTAATGCAGATGTACTCTGTGGTCTGCAGTCGGCAGATTTCTGCTCTAGTGCTTGCCGTTTCTCCTCTTGGACCTGTGAATCTCTTAAGCTGTGAAAAGCAATGCTGTCCAGTGGTTTGAGCTGTAGGCTGAGTGCCAGAAATTCCTGATATTGTCTTATCCTGGTTCCTGACGTTGTCTTGTCCTGGTTCCTTTTGTTGCTGAGTTTAGGAGCTCCCTGAACACAGACATAGAGTCTAGTTTAGAAAGGAGACACTGTTCTGTGCAGGGTGAAATGTGGAGGTTTCCACAAATCAAGCACACCAAGGGGTAAAAAGTTACATCTTTTATACAGTCAAATTTACATGAACCTTCCTAATACGTGTTCTCTGACTACCTAATGCATATCTATTAGTGTGACATAATCTTATGCAATGCTTGAAACACAAAATATTTTTTTATTAAACAACTTCTATTGTAGAAATTATCTGATGACATCAGTTACATTTACAAAAGGTAAGAAGATTCAGCCTGGGGACAGATAATTCAGCTTGAAAACATCAGTCTCCTAACTTGTTCTGTATTTTTTCCATGTGTCAAGCAGTGGAAACTTTTGTCAGGACAATGGTGTCATAGTGTCACAGAAAAGTGACAAGAAAACTGTGTTTTTCATGTGGCCTGTGATGTGAGACACTTCAGTTTTGTTTGGAATGGAAGGGCCCAAAAACCAAAGAAATCCTAAATTAGCAGGTGATTTTGTCCTCCTGTTTACCACCTGGTTTTCTGCACAAGATGCATAACAATGTTAACTCCCTTGGCTATTGCAAAAATTATTTCATGTTTGTAATGCTCTTTGAGACTAGAAATTGATAAATAGCATTACCTTAATCAGAAATTGTTTTTCTTTTAAACAGGATCTTTATCTTTCCTATAACTTGCTTCTGCTGATCTCAGCTTGTACTTAATGTATTTGGAATTGAATCCAGTAGGAGAAGCTTAGATTCAGGGGCAGAATGACCATGAGAGAGGAGGAGGGTTTTGTAAGGTAGAAGATTGCTGCTTGGAGATGCAATCTATAATTTCAGTTTGAGGGCCACATCAAGGTGAAATAGTGCTTTGGCCTAATAGATGCAGTCATGTAATTTTCTGGTCAATTAAAAATCAGCCCAGACAATGCATGAAGACTGAGGGGAGATTAAATAGACTCTACAGAAATGTCTCAGAGAGAAAAAGAATAGAAAAAATGCTGAGTTTGCTATGTTGGGGTGGTTGGGGCAGGCCTAGTAAGAGGCAGTTCCTCCTGGCAAGTTCTCTGTGCTGAATGAACTGTGGCATTCAAGACTGCTTCTACATTAGTGAATCAAATAGGCCAGGGAACTACTCACTGGCCACAAGGAGTGGCCACTGGAGTGTCATCGCTTTTGATACTTTTTTCTTCTCCCACCCTAACAAGGTGGCCCATCCAAACTGTGCAAAGGGAATGGTCCCTGCTTATTGCTGAAAGTGTCCAGGCATTGTGTGAGGGAGAGCTGGTTGCCTGGAACAAGTCTGTGCCAAGGACAGCACTGACAGTTGAGCAGTTGGTGATGCTGTGCCAGTGCTTGGGCCCATGCCCTGGCCCTCTTTGCTTGCCCAGTGCAGTAGCCCATATGCCTCTGACTCTTGGCCACATCCTACTGTTCCTTCAGCCCTTCCTGGAATTCTTGGCTTGGATTTTTGTTTTGTTTTGCTTGTCTCAGACCAGCATTGCCAGGATCTGAGCTGCCTTCTGGAGCAGGTCAGATCGTCCGGTCCATCACTGGCTGCTTAATGAGCAGAGGAGCTGCACAGTCCTTGGGCACCGTGGGAAGGGCAGGGCTGACTGCTTGGCTGGACGGTGTGTGAAGAGTAAAGGGGTCAGTGTCCTGCCTCAATACACACACACACACACACTTGTGCTGGTACACACCATCATGTGGATACATTCCCAGGGCTATTCTCCGAGCTGTCACTTCCCACTCATAGCCAGGCTCTTTGGCTCTAATAACTTTGAAGCAAGGAAGTGAGCCTTGGCTAATAAAATACCTTCTGTATGCAGAAGGCAATAGAAGTTTGGTAATGATATAGCTTTGAAAAGTGGGATGGAAAGTGATTGTGAAACCTAAGTAATTTATTCTAGAAGGACTAATTTCTTCTAATTTGCAAAGTGAGAGAGTGTTTCATAGATCATTTTAGGTTTCTATGTGTAGTTAGTTACACATACAAATGTATTTATTTGACAAAACATGGAGAATGGGATGATGATCTAAAATAAGAGGTTGACTCAGATGACTAGAATTTAATTTGTCAGCATGCAAAAGTAGTAGCAATGAATAGAAGACATAAAATTACTTTATCAAATTTCCTGCATAGATCTTGTTTTACAGAAGGAACAATGTACAGCATATCAAACCAACTCAAAATATTGTAATAATGTAAAATGATAAGTCACGTTTAGCATATGGCAGCAAGAAATTAAAAAACCGAACAAAACTCGTTGCTTTCTGGAAAAGTGCAGATTGTGTCAGTCATGTTTAAGTTCTCCCAGTTCCCATGAAGTATGAGAAGTCTGAGTGTACAACCTTCTTGTCTTCCTAGAAAGAAAAGCTTTTCAGTATTGCAGATTATCAGGTCACACTTGTAAAAGAGGCACATACTTAACTGATCTCCAGGACTGGGCTGCCTTTTGTCATAGAATCCAAAGGCAAGTTTTACATTATCCCAAACCGGCCTTCAAATAACATATGGCAGCTTTTGTTTTTCTTTAGGAAAAAGGTATTCACCTTGATGGGAAAAAAAAAAAAGGGAAATTTTTAGTCTTGCTAGCTCCTCAGAAAGGTTCTCTTCAGAAAGGAGACATCACAGGATGAGGGAAAAACATTTTAAAGACTTTGACAAGTTCCTTTCAAACTTTGGGGGACTTCTAAATCATTGTGAAATGCACAGACTCCTTCTCTTCTGCCTGTGATAAAATGAATTATGCTGTGATCCATATTGATAATAGCAACTGAGAGAGATGATTAGAAGTCTAGCAGAAAGCTAACAATTTTTAATTCCTTGTATTTTTAAAATGAGAGGATAAATTTAAGGGGACAAATAAGAGCCTGAGGAGTTTACTAAATGCAAGCTGAGTTGGAATTAGTATGATTTCTCCTACTGAGACAACTAAAATGCAAAAACCCATCTAGAAGCTAGGAACAAGGGTTGGGCTGTGGAAAAATAGAAACCAGCATTCCTTGGCCAAGAAAGCAGATGTTAATCATGAAATTGTTGTAGACTCAAGAAGCATTATTCCTATGCAAGTGTATGCCCTCTAATTCACCTGAAAGATTCTTATCTGTTTTCCCTCCTAAAGTGTGCATATATATCTAGATTACTCCTACAGATTATTTTGCTTTCTTTCATGCTTCTAAACCTATGTTTTGTTATTGTAAGGAGGCTTTTCACTTGTGGGTCCAAGTTGCTGTGGATACTGTCCCAAAGTAGACCTGCTGGCTGTATCCATACTGAAGTTCAGGCATTGTGATCATCATGTTGGAGACAAAAGCCCAAGCTGAGGATAGCCAGTGGCAGACCACTGTTACTGGGGGCATCTGCTTTGTCTCTCTGGGGTACTTACATGACATCCTTGCAGCACTGTCTGAAGCCTTTGTGCGGCATTGTGTGTGGGATGAAGAAGAGGAAGGTGTCATTAAGTGAACTATTCAGTGCCCAAGGTCCAAGGCTCAACAACCCCTCTCCCTGTCCAGCCCCACTTCTACATGAGAGGTGTCTCCAGTTCCTTTATACCTGAAGTTTTCATGGCCTAATTTGTACTTGCTTTGGACATCAGAAAACCAGCCTAAAACCTTGACTGGGCTTCTCTAAAAGTGATCTTTTGAATCTATCCCTTAGTGTTGTCTCTACCCCTCTGAAGCCAAAGATTGCAAAGGGAGGAAGGAAGGTGCCAGGAATCTGGCTGGCTTTAACTCTCCTTCAAAATGCTGGTTGAGAGATCCTTTGCCTGACCATGTAAGATGTTAAAGCTGGTGGTCCAGTGACTCCAGAGGAAATCTCTGATGATCCAAGAAGAAAGGTTAAGGCAGATAGAGTGAAATTCTAAGGAGCTGTTTGGGCCTGATGATGAGAGTAGGTAGCAAGGCAGGGGCCTTTCTGAAGCTCACACTTCTTCTCTGGCATGAAGAATGTGTGACTAAGGAAAGGAGCTGGAGAGACAAAGGCACAAAAGTCCTTTTCATCCTGGTCTGCCTTTTTTTCCTTTTGGATATAACTTGAGGGGACAGGGTCTTACCTTCTCAAGAACATGCCATACATTGAACTGTTGTATATTGCTTAGGATGAGCAAAGACAGGAATAGTTTCTTCTGTTCAAAACCTGAGAGAAATCTTGTTTTAAGAACATCTTTGTTAACTAAAGTGATGGAAAAACAGTCCCTTGATACAAATGGCTTAGACACTTGTGCTGTAGCCTCCTTCTTATGACAGTAATGTGTGTGATACAGTTTGAGCTTCACATGGTTGCCAACCCTTTCCCTCTGTTTTTAAATGTTTTTAAAGCAATTTCAAGTCTGCCTAATTCCAAAAATATTAATACAAATGACATTAAAAGATGTTTCTGGTGCTCCTATTTAGACTGTTCTTGGCAGGGGCTGGGGAGTTCAGCTAGAGCTGCCCAGGCTTGCCAAAGCCAGCTAAACATCAGGTCCCCCCTCCTCCTCCCTCCACCATCAAGAAGGGGAAAAAAAGTCTGTTGAGCCTTAGATAAGCTTCGAAAATGCTAACAGAAAGAAGTGGAGAATGGTCTAGAAGCCAGATGTGGTGGGGAGAGAGAGGAAAAGATCTGGACAGTTATGAAATGGTAGAGGGGAAGGGATTTATCACAGGATGGTAGGAAGGGCTGGAGAGGGTATTAAAAACAGGCAAGTGAACATTACTGGAAGTTGATGATATTACAAGGGAAATAGCTACTTGCTGCTGGCTGTGTAGGAGGCCTGTCAGACTTGGGGAAGTAAAAGCATAGTGCTTACATCAACATGATTTTTTCTT
>VYXD01009395.1:110648-125165 GCA_013397195.1 Hylia prasina | reverse complement strand
TTTTTTTTTTACTTAATGGCATCTGGTCCTGTGTTGCATTTGGGCATGACATTTAGTGACCTACCTATATGTGACACATTTGCTGTAGGCAGTGTTGGTTGCTGCAGCTGGCAGTGACAGGAAAGCTTGCAGAGGGGAATTCTGGAGCATGGAGAGCCAGTACTGTCCAAGCCCTGAACAGCTCCAAGCTGGGTACATCAGTGTCAGCACCGGAGGTGTCCTACTGGTGATTTAAGCTGTGTGTTTCAATGTTCCAGTTTGAACTTTAGCTCTTGAAAGCCACCATACTAAAAAGAAAATGTGTATTTGATTATGAGTGGAAAGGAGTGTTTGAGCCATCTTCAGCTGTTTGAAAAAAAAAAAAAAGAGAAGGATTTGGTTTGGCTGCTTTGTTCCAGAGAAAAGTGGGGCACAGGGAAGGAAAGGGATTTCCTGCCCTCTCCAGCTCTGTGGCAGCAACCTGGAGAAAATCTCAAATTGCGGTGCCCATGCAAATACCACTATCTGAGCTTGGGCTTGGCCACATTCAGTGTTGATTAACTGCTGAGTTTTTCCTTTATAAAGAACCCAGTCTAAAAGGCCAAAAGTAATTTCAAAAATGAGGGAAGAGACCTATGTTGTGCCTTTCTGGTTCGGAGAAAGGGGGAGAACTGAGTGGATCTGGGCTGGGATGTAACTGGAATCTAGCAAAACTATCTGATACATATCTGGGCTTCATCTGGGATGAGGCCCAGCTATGGCTCCTTGATTCTCTGCTGCATCCTCAGCGTGGGCTGGATCAGCACTTGCACACCAGGACAGGTGGATAGCTGCCAAAGGAGAGTAGCCAGAGTGAGGTGTGAGGCAAGCAGTGCCCTTCTACAGCCCACCTGAAGCCACAGGAGGCTACACTGACTGCATGAGCCATGGGGGTCACCCCCATTCCTGGGCAATCCCTAGAAAGGAGTGACCCAGCCCTAGACCCTCTGTGCTGCAAGAGCTGACCAGGGCACGCATTCAGTGTCTACTGGAGCAGCCAGTTCTTAGAGCTTTTACTGTAATGTCTTATCAGGCTGCAACCCATGTTTGGGATTGCTCAGATCCTTTCTATCCTTTCCTTGGCACTGGTGTGTTGTTTTCCTGGTAGTAACACTCTGCTCTTTTCTTTAGATCACAGCTGGCATTTGCTTCATGTGGACAAAGCACAGAAAGTTTTCCAAGCCCATTTCAGAATATCAGATGCCCTTAAAGGTTTGAAAGGACTTACCAGTCAGCAACTTTGGGAAAACATTTCAAACCTACTGCCAAATTAATGGGTCAGCTAAATAGTAAGTAGCCCTTTTTTACTGCTGTGTGTCACAGACCCCCTTCTGTTTCACTGGGCTAGAGTTTTATTGCATGAAAAGGGATTGGACTGGATAAACCAGCATTCTTTCCTGAGGACCTAGCAGAGCACGATAATCACACAGCATTGTAGGCAACAGAGTGAATAGGAGCAATTGTATCCAATACCTGAGTTATTGGAACATGCCTGCCTGCTCATGTGAGCCAGGAGAGCAAGATTGTTTTTCCTTTCTGAAGAGGGAAAATTGGAGGGACGCTGTGCCAGAACCTTTCCAGGTTTAGAGAAGTGGAGGAAACACCTGCTACGCCATCAGCATTCTTGTTAGCAGTGACTGCATGAGTGACAGAATCTGTCCTTTCCGGGGATGATTCAGACTCAGAAGACTCTTGGTAGTGATGACACGAATGCCTGGAGCTCCTGAAAGCAGAACTAATGAGCAGTGCCACTCACTTAGCGTATGGTTTGACAACAGATGCACATGTTGGTAATTAAGTATTTGGCTGCATTACATTATTTTATTTTTGGATTTCTCAAACACACTCCCATTGCAATCTCTAGATACATTAGCATGATTTAGAAGCCCTAAACTTATAACAAACAGAAAAATCAGCATAGGAATACTATACCCCACTTTTCAGGAGGGCTCAGTAGTAGATGGGCCTTCCTGTGCACCCCAAGCCTAGGAAACATAGGCTCTGTATGGCAAAACTGTGCTCAGGGAATAATCTCAGGGATTTCTTCCATGTTGAGCAGAGCTGTGTCTGTGGTTTCAGATCAAATCAGTACACAAGTCTTGCATCAGGGTTTTTTTCTACTGTATCATCATATCCATCACTTCTTGTGACCCAGCAAAACCGTGGAATGGCTTTGAACTTCATGAACTTCATAAATACCTGAATTATACCTTGCAGTGCTTAGGGAGCAGACTCAAATACTTCATCTTCTGGAATGTCTTATTTTGTTCTTGCATGCCAGCAGTTATTTATGTCTATGTGTTAATGCTGACCTCAGCTACAAGTTGCAAAATATGTACAAAATGGTGCTTGATGGAGCATCTTGCTCCCAAGTTGTACAACTTCTCTAACTCAGTCTAGATACTTATTGAAACTCTTCCTTGAAACCCAGGCAACATTGCCCTATGTGTCAGATATACTGGAGGAACAGTTACCCGAGAAATGATGGAAATTTTGTTCTCATCCCACTCTACCCAGGTTTCTGTCATGGGTTGTTAAAGAGGAATTAGGGTGCATCATAAGGGTGTGATAGAGAAACATATGATGGCTGGGGAGGTCACCTGGTCCAGGAATAATGCACAGCATTAGGGTTTTTCCTGCACATTATATTACAGGATAATAATTTCCTTTTGTGTGAAAGGTAGGATCTGAGCCAACTACAGTGAACTTGAGTTTGTTTTGAGATCCTGAAAGCAGCAGAACTAGTGAGAAAACCTGTTCTTTATCCTGACCTTAGTAATGATATACAGCAGAGGTCTAAGATCTACTGGAATATCCTTGTAAAACCACCTGTAAAGTTGCTAAATATTTTGAATCTTGCGTAGAAATTCTCAGCCTTGTTTTACAATTCAAGAAAATTCCAAGAATTTGTCACCACTGCCTTCCAAAAGCATGGCTGGTCACAGACTGTGTCATCTTTTCATGAAAAGATAAAATAAAATGTCTTTAGTTTCCTCTCTATCTTTTCAAGCCTGGTTCTAGGGCTAAAATTGCAAGATGCTTGTGCAAAGACACTGTTTGACTGACTGAGAGGTGTCTGTGTATCTTTCTGTGTTCCTCTTCACTGGCTGGAAAGTCTGCCTGTGTAACCAGAAAGTGACTACAGCTTAGGCTGATGTAGATGTTAGCTATGCTTAATGAAAAAAAGAATTCCAGTCGGTGCTGACACTGAGAGCATTTAGAATGTTGAAGGAGAAAGACAGAAATGAGAACACTAAGAAAGATGTGACCAGGCAGCTCCACCTACAAACCATAACCCTCCAGGGCAGTCTCGGGTTTCTGCTGTGTACTAGCATACAAAACAGATTACATGCAAACCTAGACTGCAAGCATGAGAGTATTGGAAATCTGTTGCAGGTGTTTGATGGTAAACAGTGTTTATAGCTGCCAGGATGGAAACATTAATGCGTGTGAGTGAGTGCAAGTGGAGGGCAGGCCTCAAACTTTCACCCCATTACCTTCACATTTCAGTTTTGCTTTGTGGAGCACTAGCTCCCTGTGAATTCAGGCTACTAGTGAAGCCACTATATGATTTTACTTGAGCATATCCTGACTTCAAATTTGAAAAGCCAGAATCACCTGAGTAGTAGTGGGCTAATTTATCACAGGAACAAAAATATACAATGGAGACTGAATGGAAGAGGATGAGTTCTGACAGGCATGCCTTTACTTTTTCAAGCAAGTATTTTTGCTTGGGTGGGTGGTGCATTAGTTATATATACAACTCATGCTTTTAGCTACAGCAAAATGTGAGAAGACATAATAATAGCTCTTCACGCTAAGGCTTCCTCTTTTTTTTTTTTTTTTTTTTTTTTTTTTTTTTTTTTTTTTCCAGTTCAGTTAGTTTGAGAGTTTAGATTATTCTCTTTCTGAGAACTGAGGGAAGTATTTTTAATACTTCTCAGTGTTAGAGGTGGCTGGGCTGCCCTCCTTAATCTAAGATGAAAATAGCAGTACATTTACTAGGGAGCAGGGCCAGAAGGTTGGACTTCTAGTGCAAATCTCCTGATTATTGCCTCACAGTGGTTCCCAGACAGTCAAGAAAATAAAAAAAAACCCACAAAATCCATCCAAAACAAAAGGAAAATTCACCTTTGAAGACTTGGTGTGTGTGAAGGGCTAAATATGCTTTACTAGTATTTTTTCCCCAGGGAAAGAAGTGATAGTGGTAGTATAACCAAAAGAGAAATGTGTTTACTAAACTTTTGCTCTACCCACAAGACAATTGTCCACAGTGAAACTGCAGCATGAGAAGGATTCGTGAGCCTGTTGGTGTCCTCCATCAGAGCTGGGTGCAGGCTGGGGTGGACAGTGAGGGGATAAGAGGTATTTAACACAGCCCCAACACACCCACTGCTGCTGTGTTTTGTAGGTGGGGTGGGTGCTAAGGAAGGAGGTGAATGAGCTGGTTCAAGTGATCTTGTACAAGAGACTAAGGGGCAAGCCTGTTTCCTTGGGGTAAAACTTCCCCCTGTGCTTTGTCGTTTGGAAAATGCAGTTCTTAACTTCCACCTGTGCCACTCTGGAGTAAAAAAACCAAGAACATAAAATGGCTGCTCCAGCTCTGTCTTTTGACAATGGTCAATCTGATGCCTAGAGAAGGATATATATAGGGCAAAAGCAGGAATAATTCCTTATCAGTTTCCTGCCTTCTTAAGCCACCGAAGTCTGTGTCTAGTACCCAAATGGATATCTGACTTGTTTATTTGTGTAACTGCATCTTGAAACCATGCACTATTTGCAATGTTCTTTGGCAACAAACTCCTCCATTTCACTACCAGTTCTGTTGAGAAGAACCTTGCTTTGGTTCTATCTCCTCATTCATATTTTGTGTCTCTCAGTCTTAGTGACCATTTTTTATTGCCCTTCCTATGTCGCTTTTTGTAAGAATCCTACCCCTTCAGTTTCTATACCAGAAAATGGGAACATCTCTACCTCCATCATGTGTGTGCCTTTGCATATGGGGCTAGAGAGGGTCTTTCCAGCTGAGATTTCTTCAGTATAGGCTTAAGGTGGCAGCATCCCTGACTGTAGAGCAGCCATGTAGGCACTTTTCTTCCTCATCTCCAAGGGAAATGGAAAGTCACGTTGGCTGAGTTATGTGTGACCTCAGGGAGAAGCGAAGAAGTCATCCTCCTTTTCTTTGAACAGAGTGGGAACTGTGTATCCTGTTCACTTCAGAAGACTCAGTAGGTCTGTAAAATCATCCTGTTAATAAAAATACACCTTTTCTAAAGTCTGGGAAGGTACAAGCACTTTAGAAACCGAAAACAGTTTAACCCTAACACAGTGTAAAAAACCTTGAACTGGAACGAGTTAGAACTGATGAGAGTTCCTGGGGCCTGCAAAGCTTCATCCATGCACAGAGTCCTACCTCCTCTGAGCTGCCCCTGGATCCTCCTGGGGGGCTGAGCTTGTTGTGGAGTGGAGGGTGCAAGCAGGCATTTCCACACTGCACAGTCTGAGAGGATTTGAAAATCAGAATGCCCAACTTTTCTTTTATTCTCCTTAAAACAAAAAAAAAAAGAAAAAAGGCAGATGCTTTAAAAAGCAGACATTTCTTTAATTTGTAGCTGTTAATTCATTTATAAACTACATGTGCTTCATGAGTGATTATGCTAATATACTTAAGACTATTTAAACCCTTGCTCTGATTAGCCTAACCATTCATTGTACAAATAAGATGTTATCTTCAGAATGTGTCTAGCAAAATTCCATAATCACAAACATGTTACTTTATTGAATGCAACTATTGGCATTACTGAATTCAGCCACTTACACTTTAATTTTTAACATTCTGTTTTGCACTGTATTCATGTATTCCGTACTGATATGGTGGGATTAGACTGGTGGAATATATTTAATGGCAATAATAGGCAGTTAAATTTGTATTTCATCCTGTCTCCAGGCAAAAGAGTTTGTGGGGTCACACTCACCTCATGCATGCAGAGGAGTAAGTGGGCTGTAACCCCTCTGAGGCAGGTGGGATGCACTGGCTCTGTGCCGTGAATTAGCACACCATAGCCCTAGCCCTAGTTCCTGCTCTGAGGTCTGCCAGGTGCTGTGGGGCTGCAGGCAAATCACTTAGCCCAGAGAGGCTGGTTTTCCCCATCTGAATGGGGTAATGATGCTCAGCTACCTTTGACACTCATTGCTAAGTGCTCTCTGAGTCATGGGCGTTGTTATTAAAGGTATCTGTGGAGATGATTTCTTTGGGCAGCTTTGTGCTGAAGTTGTCTGAGGCCATTTCTGGGCAGATTCCCTTGGGGCTGCCATGGCGTCAGCACATGTCACGTTTCCTAGTGTCATTTCTTCATTAAATGATCCAGGGATTTTAAGGAGAAATGAGGGTCTGTGCTCCCTCTGTAGAGCTCTGAAAGCGTCAAGGTTCTTTGGGTGATCTGCCTGATATAGAAAACTTGTTGCCAGATTGCAGAAGGTCTTCTGCCTGCAGAGTGCCAGGATGAGATTCTGCTGGGGGGTTAAGGCTCTGGCCTTTTGGTTTGGAGAAGGATCAAACCTCTTTTGCTGTCTTTGAGGCACAATGACAGAGCTCTTTGACATTTTTGTTGGTATTTGTTTTTAAAATCTGTCTTAAGATGAATTTAAATTACAAATGTTTTTGATTTTGTGTTGCTATATGACCTTGGCATGCTATGAAGTCATCAGGGAATGTTCTTTGGGAGGGGATACAGGGCAGCGTGGCTTGATCCTTGACTGTCCTGCCAGCATCCCAGCCACTTTGGTAGTGGTGCCAGGGCCATGCATCTCCAGGCTCCCAGGCCATGGAGAAAGCTGAGAAGTGGTGGTAATGATGATGGGCACTTCTATTCCCTTGTGCCCTGGTGTGTGTTTGGGCTGGTTCTTCCTCTGTAAGCTGAACACTCTGATTCTGCTCCATTAGAAACAGCTAACTGAGCCCTAGGCTTTGTGTGAAATAACTGTGAAGGTCAGATAGTGAAAGCGGGAGAAAAAGTCTGAGAGAGATATCTGTATATCTAACATCACCAAACTACTTTAAAAAATGTTCTGTGGATGGAACACATGGAAAAAGCTGTGCTACTTTGCTAAAATGTGATGTTCAGAGACTAGTTTGCTCAAAGGGGCAACTGCTTGTACACATGTAGACCCATCAAGCAGAACCTCTGCACCCGCCCGTTGGGAATAGTGACACCTGTGCAAGCGGGTGCTGACTTTTGCATACACAGAAGCTGCTTTTAGGGTGGATGAGTGCAGGCACTCCTCCCTGAACATCTGCAGGTGCGGCTGCATGCAAAGAGACAAAGGGAAGTTGAAAGGAGGCAATTGTATGTGCCCTTCATGGCAAAAAGTCATGAGTCACATTTAAAAATACTGTAAAATTCTGTGTTTTCAGGCTTTTCTCTGCAGCCATGAAGGCCAGAGTTTCAAGGGCAGACCTCCAGGAAAGAGGACAAGGAACCCAGCAAAATGTGGGAGCTGACAACCCTGAAACTTTGCCCACAAATGTCTCAAAACACCTGCAGTTGAACTGCCCACAGCATAGATCCAGTGTCATCCTCTGTGTCACCACTGAAGTGGAAACCAGAAGACCCTCTGGCTGTCCTTGTAAGAGCAGTGAGAGAAGCAAAAAGCTGCAAAACTTGTGGCAATGCAAGTTTCCCACAAGAATGGCAACAGCAATGCAGCGATGTTGCACAGCACCACAGCTTCCTCTGTACACGTGTGCGAGTGCAGACTAAAACAAGTGTGTGCATGTTCTGCTTTGAGATAAGGCATATCAAGGTCAAGCTAGATGCAAAAGGGTTAAACACCCTTCTCACTGCAAAATGGTTAACAGTTGCATTCTTGCATTTATGTAATTGCTGTCATAAGAGAGTGCTTTTTTCCTGAAGTATAGAGATGTATGTTGATATTTTGGTTCTTAGGACAAATTCTAGTTCTAACTGAAACCAACAAAACCATTAGCACAAAACCATGCTGCCTTTTCTTGCATGCCATTAATTAGGAGAGTTTAAAATCTTCTCTATTTTCTTATTAAAAAAATAGTACCCTGCAGTATTGCAGGGAAATTTACAACTGAAAAGCAGATAGAGGCATCAAAAAAAAAAGAAAGATGAGTAAGAAGAGGACCTAGTCTATGATTTAATTGGAATCAATGGGAATTGTGCCATTTGCCTTTGGTGGCAGCAGAATCAAAGCTGAAACACCAGCTGTAGTTTATTTTAGATTGCTGCCTGTCTGAGATTAGATTTCAGATATCTCCACAGGGTTTTTTTTTCTTTTAACTACCTACAATTTATGGCAGCAATACTTATCCTAAATGTCTTCCTCTACCAGGGGATCAGCTGAGCCTGTAAGCTCTGTAGGTGAAACAAGCCCTTTCCCCTTTTTTTTATGTTCCAGGGGATGAGTCTGCCACGTGTGAATCTAAAGAAGTGGGTATTTCACTCCAGGGAGATGTGCCTTAGAACAAGGCCTCCAAAGCTGCATGAGTGCAAAAGTGAGAGGTTTATGCTACTCAGCACTTCTCAAGTAGGTATATGAGATGTAGAAGCCAGCTAAGCAGACTGGAGATGGAGCAGCCTGAGGAGTGAAAGTTGCAGCAGGCTGATGACTGAGCTCTAGGTGTAAGGAGCTTGTGGGAAAGGCAGAGTAGAAGAGCCTGATGTTGCCAGATAAATCCATAACCTCTTTGGAAATGCTGTACTGTTTTGAAACAGAGCACAGGGGGAAATATCTTCCTGTAGGGAAGAAGAAAAAATTAAGCCCTGAAGTCAAAGAAAGACTTGCAGGAGACAACAGGGAAATGGTTTCCATCTTGAATACATATAACAATCTGTGTAATGCTAACACTTGTATTTGTGTAGCAGTACTCTTTTGTAAATATGTATGATTATCTTTGGGTGATGAATGTAAGACAGTAGTCACTTAGTCTTTGAGAACAAACAAAATAGTTGCTGGGGTATCAGATCTGCAGCTCTTCCCTGCTCTTTAATAGTGGCTAGTGGGCAGAGATCTCTGCAGGAGACTTAGGCAATCAAACAGGAAGAAACTAGTGGTGAGCACTTGAGACACCAGGCGACCTAAAAAATAGATAGTTTTGATGTTGTAGGAAGAAGGAAAATTTTAGAAAACAAAATCGTAGAAAAAACTCATGAATGTTGGCTGAGGGGAAATATCTAAGGATCCAGGACAGAAAAGTAGCTGCATTCTTTCGGAGGTATATATGGTAACTATGAGCTTTGTAACAACTACTCAATCAATTAAAAAAAAAAAATAAAAGTGAAGTGCATCTTAGAGAAAAATTGTGGTTTTCAGAGCTTTAAAATTTCCTGCATTGCTCCTGCTGTGGAGCATTAAATGCTCAAATGTGAGTTATTTTGCCTTACAGGTTTAGGTAAGGTGAGGTTAAGTGTTTTCTCCCTATTCCTTTTTATCTGGTCAGAGGAGAGAAATATCAGACATGAAATAGGCACTCAACTCTGCTCCTTTCAATGGCTAGGATCAAGCCATTGATCAGGCCTTCATACTTCAAAGGAATAACAAAAATCCCCACACTCTCCCACTTATAAACTGTCTCCCACCCATGTGTGTTGCTGAAGGTGCCCAGAGCAGACACTGTCTGACATTGTAACAGAAAGCAACTGATAGGCAATTCTCTCTGCTAGAGCAACCAGACCTGAAGAGCTGATATAATCTCCTATAAGCAAGGACAAATGATGACTGTGGTTGCTACCCCAGTAAATTGTACAAAACATATTCTGCTGTCCTTGGGTCTGATTCTGTATTTCTTGATTGTTCTAATGTGCAAATGATGTTTAGAGGAGTTTTGAGCATGTCAGGAATGTAGCTGGGGCTTGACATGTAGAAGGTGTTAGCAAATTATTGCCTGAAGCACAAGGGCCACCTGGACTTGTGACTGCAAAGTTTTTTTTGTTTTTTTTTTGGCAGTAACCAAACGATGTTTTGTTGAGTTACTTTGAGTAGGAAAGATATTTTTGCTTTGCTAAAGAAACAAGAATTTTTGGAGTTAAATATTAATGAGACACTTCAAAACTAAAATAAGAGTAACTTGTCTCTGCCAACTGTTTTGGGTTATATCATAGTGGAGTTAAAAAGCCAAACTTGAACAAAACCCCAAACAAACCAAAGCAAACCACATTGTGTCAATTTTCAATTCATTACCATTATTTGAGTGTTACAGGCTTTTTGCACCTCTCTGAGCCACTTATAAATAGATGGGGTCCATCCCTAAATTATCTTTCCTAGGGTCTCATTCCTTATTTTGGTGTTGAAAATGCTTTGGATAGATGTGTACATTCAGATACTCTTACTAAAAAAGAGAGCAATTCGCAGAATAGAGGACCAAATTATTTACATTATCTGGTGTTTGGCTTAAAAATTCCATTTCTTTTTAACAGGTTTTCTCTGCATGTTTTCATGAAGGATAATTTTTGGAGGAAAATTGCTGAGAAGGGAAAATTGTTCAGGAGCAAGACAGATCTCTACAAAGTGAAATTTACCTCTGGGTCATAGCAGACCCAGAGCTTGAGAGTAGATTCTGATGTGTGAGCCCAGAAGTAAACACAGAGAAGCTTATTAATGTAGGTGGCATGATTGGCATGAAATAGAAATAGTACCTAACATTTATAAAGTATTGCTACTCTGATTAAATTAAACTATTTTAATGTGATGGTTCAAACAGACAACATCCTTTTTAAGGGTAGGAAATGAGGCTTATTAAGGCTTAATGACACACACAGGGTCACACCATGAGTTTGAGGGATAAGCAGTTGAATTAGAAGACCTGACTTCCATTATAATGCTCCACGTTAGATGACAATGCATAACAGAAAGAATGAATGGAAATAAAATAAGACAGATGGTGAATGAAAAGAAACATGCATAAGTGTTTGAAATAAATATATGCACTGGGCAAGAATGAAACTGGTAATTGAAACCTTTGCTCACTTTATAATGCAATTAAATGTATTTGCTTGCAGTGCATTTGGAATAACAGGCTACTGAAAGGCACGATATGGCCTATGAGAGAAAGTGAAAGCATTTACTCAGGGTGTTGCTAAAAGCTATATTTTTTCCTCCATTTTCAGGAAAGAATAAAGGAACAGATGGCAGAAATTTCCCAAGGGAGAAAAGAGAATTACTAGAGAAGATCAGGATCAGACCTGCACAGGTGATCATGAAATCGAAATGCCTGAAAACTCAATTTCTCAAGGTCGATATAACCCATGCCTAGGTAACCAGCTTCTCTGAATTCTAAGGCAATTGGGACAACATGAGAAAACTGTGAGGTGCTGGAGGACTGGCAAGAGTGTGCAATGTCAGTGATGACCTAGAGAGAATCCAAGTACATCAGTCTTGTCAGCTGATTGGTTTCTATTTAATTTGTGTTTCTGCATCACAGTCACTGGTGGAGTATCTAAGCACCTTCAGTAAAAACAGCCATAGTGTCTTTGCTCTCTCAGCTTCTCCTCCCAGGAGACCCAGTATTTCTTGGAGGGGCTTGTTTTAGTAGAATTTTTTTGTTGTTATTACTGTGTCTACTGTAGAATATTTGTTGCAACAGGATGAACTGAGAGAGGTGTCTTATGCCTGAGCTGGAAAATAGTAGGTTAGTCAGGCAACTACATTTCTCAGTGGTAGTTGCTTCTGGACGAGGCCTAGTTAGACTGGAATTGCTGGAGATTTAACAAAATAAGGACAGGAATTCCTCCTTCCTTGCATAGTTGTTGATGCTATGTCCAGCTGATTTGTGCCTGCTTTCTCTCCACTTTGGTGATAAAAGACCGTTTTCAAACAAGACCATCAGACTCCAGCTGCACAGAGCAACACAGTTTTGTTCCGGTCCCACTCTAACTCTAGATTTTGTGAGATGTCCTGTTCCTAATGCCAGGGGAGCAAAATGCCTAAACATCTTTAAAATCTGTCTTGACTTTATTCCAGTATATCCCTGTGCTTTTGCATCATTTAGGTAAATACTCTAGTATGAAAAGAGGAAACATCCATGTGAGGAGGCTGGAAAACCTGAAGAGGAGTACAGTGAGAGAGCTTAAATAGTGTGATTTGATTATCCATAGTGAGCTTGATTGCCTGAGAAATACTGTGTCTACCAAAAAGAGTTTCTTTTGTTTTGACTTCTCTGAGGAAATGGAAAGATTGATATTGGGATTAAAATTACATTTACAAATCCTATGCAATAAGTGGATATTATAAATGTAACACAGGATGATCAAGCTTATTCAGTGCTGAGGAGCAGGTTTCTAGTTTTAGGGAGCCTCTTCTAGACCAGCATCCAGAATGTTATGCTCAGAACAGTTCCTTTTCCTCTCATCTTAGTGGGTGTCTTAGAGGCTTGACAAGGAAGCCATGAGCTCCAGGAGTTGCTCAGAAAGTGCTCAATTTCCCATCTTGCAGGTAATGACTCTTCCTATTGTATCAAATCCTTTTGTCTGGTCACTACTGAACCAGTGTTGGGCTTGACAATCATCATTCTGGATCCTGGCTGGACTGCTCTGGAAGAGTTAATGGCAAAGTAAGGACAATTTTGGGACAACTAAGAAAAAGACAGATGATATTTTGAGCTGGAACTAACAAGTTACTAACACTGACCAGTGAAGTATGTTAAAGACACGTAGACGCTCCTAGATTGCATATAGCCTCACTTTTGTCTCTCAGAATTAATGATTTTCATTAATAAAGAGTATTTTTCCTGGCATTAAGCAACCACTTGGAATTTCTGCTATCCCTTACTCTTATGTCGTTACTAAGCCTAACTTGTATTTGTATATTTTCATATTTGGGATATAATATACAGCATGTTACCCTCATTTAAAAGGTGTAAGTACTGATGCAAAAAGTCACTTGCCCTGCAAGTATGCCTTCTGTTGCCTGTAATAAATGCCTTGTTGAGGGAAAGAATAGATGGAGAAGAGGTCATGCATGGCTGATGTTGATTGAAGCTAAGTTTGTGCCTGGTACAGTAAAGATATTGTTCAGTACTTATCTTCCTTGTGAAAATATTGGTGTTGTAATAGTACCAACATATCCATGAGCGTGTTAGTTGTTTCATATTCCAGCACCAGCCGGGCTGATTTGTTCTACCCCATCACATGTTTTAAGTCATCCACCTGTATTCTGCACAGGGTGTTGGCCCTCCCTGTGATGACACTGCTGATACTTCTGACCTGATGTGCTCATTTTGCTAATGTACCTCACTAGCCAGTGCTTCTGGGTGAAGCTTTGCCCAAAGGCACTCCCACATTCATGGCTAGGTGGGGGAATTGGGCCCAGCTGTGAGCAGTGTGACAGGGAAGGCTCACAAGCCTGGGAGTGGCCCTCGCAAGTTTTGCCTTGCACTTGAGAAGCTCCTTCCTGCCACCACATTGCTCACCACGCTTAGTGGTTTAGTGCCACCATTTGCACAGGCCTACCCCTTCCCGGCAGCACTGGGGTGGTAAATTTGTGCTCACACAGCATCTCAGTCCAGATCAGAGGTGTAGCTCACTTGTAGGATGCAGGTGGTGGGAGTGGGAGTGTGCAGCTGCTCGCAGTCGTGCTGGGTGACAGCTAACCAAGGCGGCTTCCTCCTCCCACGCACCGGGCCCAGAGCAGCGCGTTTTTCCTGTTCTCGCCTGCTGACAAGATGTGCAGCGGGCTCTTGGTCAGAGCGGGTGGGAGGAGGTCACGTCCTCTGTACCAGGTCAGAATGGGAGTGATGGGCATCTCCCACCTCAACACATGAGGAGTCAGCTTCCAGAGAGGTTGGTGGCACTGGCAGTTCCTGGTGTGCTGTCGTCCTCTGAGGAGGAAGTTCCTTTGGTTCAGACTTTTTTCTTACACCAAATACCGATCAAAGTTATATGTTGGTCTATACCAGCAGCAAATTTGTCCCTGGGGCTTTTATCCTTCAGTTGTTTAAACCATACTCTTATGAATGATCAGTGTCAAGTGGGCTATGAAGAAGAAAACTAATTCCATCTCAGTTCAATGTTCAGTACTCTGTGTACTTTAAATCAGCTGTATATAAAATGGTCAACCTCTTTCCCATCCCATGGCAGGACTTTAGTTTCTTCTTGAGTAGACATGGTGTCTGGCTTAATGTGGGCTGAGTCTGGTTATTGTATTTGCTTGTGTGGTAATTGAGATTGATACACACTGAAATTTCGGCAAGAGCCAAATTAAATTTAATTCTATTGCAGTCCAAGGTTCTTCTTTGTATGCTGCCCAGAACGGTGGTTCATCGCTGGGACTCCTCAGAGTACTGGTAATAAAAGTAATAAAGCTACAGTTAATAATTAGTGGGGGTGTGTTGTTTGAATTGGGGTTTACAAGAAAAGGTCCTTGCCACAACACCACATCTCTTGCCTACACTTTCAAGGAAATCTTAAAGACTTCTTTTCTTTTTTTCTTTTTTCTTTTTTTCTTTTTTTTTTCTTTTTTTCTTTTTTCTTTTTTTTT
>VYXD01009395.1:0-110630 GCA_013397195.1 Hylia prasina | reverse complement strand
TCCTTTTCCTTTTCCTTTTCCTTTTCCTTTTCCTTTTCCTTTTCCTTTTCCTTTTCCTTTTCCTTTTCCTTTTCCTTTTCCGTCTCTGTTCTTTTTATACCTGTATCATTGTGCATGATGAGCATCAAGTATACGACTCTTTCCAAGCTGAAAACTTCTATTATGGATAGAGTACCAGAAGGGATAATAAATAGAAACTATTTTTTTTTGCGGGGGGGGGAAAGAAATTTGCATGTTATGCTTCTGGATCCTAAAGAAAAGGAAGCGTACTTGACGTTAAAATTGGCTTCATGGCTCCAGTTTTTTCAGCTCTGTATCACCTGCCTCTATTCAAACTGTCCAATTACTGGAAACAATTGTTTTCTTGCTTTCTGTTAAGTGCAGAAATTCATTCACTAAAGGACTTTTTACCAAATGTTGCTTTTAACAAAACCAATTTCATAATTTGTTTGAAAAGAATGTGCTGATGTTTATGTCCAGTATGCATGTTAGGATTCAAACATATGGTCCCCAGGATCCTCAGAAGGTCATGTACAAAACTGTAATATTTATCTCAACTGATTGCAGGGTTTAGAAATCTCTGTTGTATTGGGAGAAACTCAGTGGACATTAATAGTTTCACAATTGTTGTGGTAAGCTGAGAATCAGGCCCTGACCTATAATTATCACTTACATGAAGAGCACTGATAATACAGAAGGGAAATTGGTCTCCCTAGATATGCGTCCTTAATGTGAAAGAATGACTTCAGGCTGTTTCTGAGCTGCAAATCTCCCAGGTGAAATCTTGCTGAAGTAGAATAAAGTAGAATAAAAACCAGGATAAGAGGATCCAGCTTTGGTTAGCAATGCAAAACTCCATCTCAAACCAAACTACAACGTTAACAATGATCAGTCAGCCCTACAGAATTACATGAGATCACACGGACGAAGCAAATACACAACATCCACTCTCATTTTAGCAATTATGTTTACATCTCTTCACCTAACAACTACTTTTTATCTGCAAAGAAACAAATTGATAAGGAAAATATTAACAATATACAGTTTAGGAGGTTACTAATTATACTATAAATATTTGATTGCCTCACAAACCCTGTATGAGAAAAAATAGACTAAGAGTGTAATGATCCTAGTTAGGAGGCCTGTATAAAAAGACATATTATACACTGTAAAATTTCCTTGAGAAACATAAGGCAGTTGTTGGAAACTACTGAATAGAGGAAACATGAGGAGCTACTATTCACTGTCTCATAACAAGAGAAGGTGGGGGTTATTCTGTGACATTGACAGTCAATAAATGCAAAACAGATAAATGAGTGACTCACAGGCATTAACCAGTAAGCCTTCAGCATGTGGAATTAATTTCCATAGGAAATCTATATTAAACTGCAGCACAACTGGCAGCATTGCTACAGCCATGTTGAGTGGGGTGATGTACTAAAGACTACATTTTGTTTCCAAAATGTGTTTAATATGTGTCTATGTACTCACATACAACTTGCAGCTATGCTAACTGGATCAATAGACTGCTGTATCCTCTGTTGAATCAATGAGGAGGTATTTGGTATGCACCAAAAAAGGCTTTGGAAATTTGATACAATGCCCTACATGAGAATTTCTTTTGTCCTTATAACTGTACTTGTCCATACCTTTTTTCCCTCTCTCCCATTTTTTTTTTTTTCCCCTTTAAATCAGGATCAAGAAAAGAACAATGCTGGAGATTTTCATGTTGGCTGGCTTGTACAATTTAGCAACTTTTTGTTTGTGTGCTGAAGGAAGGGCTGGGGAATATATCACTTTATTCCTGTTATTTCCAAGATTGCTTTAGTTGCACTTGGCTGGTTGATCTTGCTGCATTTATGTGGATAGTGGAGCGGTATATAAGATAAGAGCAAAAATTCGGTAACTGTAGAACAAATCTCCATTGATTTTTAAAGGAGAATAAAAGAGAAGAGTAACCTAACACAAAGCAAATGTTGCTTGCAGTGCAGTAAAACCCAGACAAAATCTGAAATGCTCCATAAAAAGGGAGACAGCATGTTTACCAATTGTTATTCCTATGACATGGATCATTGTTTTGTTTTATTGTGTAACCTGTGATTTATTATGGTGCCCATCAACTAGTAACATCCATTCTTCATATAATGCACGCATATTTTTTAGCATATTTTATATGTTAACCAAAGAGGATGAAGAAATACAGCCTGACCTCTCTGGAGCAAAGAGAAGCCAAGCTAGAACCCTGATGGACAAGTGCTCAGGTCTAGTGGAAAATAGGTACGGAGAAATGGAATTCCCAGCACTCTTCCCTGTGTCGTGGTGGGCAGTGGGCAATGTGCCAGCTGAGACAGGGAACAGTGAAAGCATCAGACTGCTGTCAGGACTCCCTGAAGAGGAAGGAAAACTCTTCACATCAGAAAAAGCTTTTCTCTAGGATTTCTGCTATTTCCAGTTATTTCAGGTCCTGGTGCATAAACCTTCCAGTGGGATGCACTGGAAGGATCGAAAGTATGCAAGTCTATCTAGGCAGAAGGAATATGCATATTATGATGGTTTCACACCAGCTCACTCTGGGATTGTCCCTGGGTAATAATTCTTTTGTTTGGAAGACAGAGGCACATATGAATCACCCAGATAACATCTTTTCTTCCTGCCCTTCACACCCTGTCTTACTGTGTATTTCCCACATTTGTCACTAACCATAATCATATTTTGGTGTGGGTCTTGCAACTCATTTAACCCTATAGAAATAAGAGCCTTTAGTTTAAATATGCATGTTTAACTTTCCATATAGGAAGAAAATGGTTAAAGAAAAAGACTTTTAACAGATACGTCACATTATTTAGTTATATAAGAATGTCCATTATCCTGCAAGAACTGGCCCAGAGTCCAGGAAGTCCAACAGACAACAGGTGCCCTCAGATGGCTTCAGAAAAAAGATGCAAGAAACATGACCTTTGAGGCAGTGCAGAACATGGGCTTGGTTATCCCTGTGCTACCAAAGTTTGGCTGTGTGATTTTAATGGGGTAATGGCCACACCACCACTGCCAATTACACCACCTTGGAAGAAGCTGTCAAAGAAACTAGAGAGTCTCCTTTGGAACTAAAAGCAAGAACAATTGGCCAGCTATCCCTGTAGCAATTCCTTTGTGGGTCAGAATGGTATTTGGGTTTGTATTTAACTGTATTGGTTAAAATGTAATGAGCAAATTGAGCTTTTTTATTCTGGACACTGTAGTTTCTAGAAAGAGACAGAGTCTGCAAGATTACGATAGTGCTCACATGACTTTTTGAGTGGGCAGCTGAAACATTTTAAGTAACCAAAAATAATAGTAGGGGACATATGATAGCTTTTTGTTACGTTTTCTATTCCGTAGGACAGTCTTTAGATAGTTATTCATGCTGAAATTCATTACTTTCACAACTCACAAATACATTTTATGAGTATCTAACAGCTTGTCTGCATATTGGAACACAGCCTTACAAATAGCAGCACACAAGCATTTGCAAAATTAATTTTATTAGTATTCTATCAGCTCTGGAGCTTAACTACTGTGAATAGGTGTTGCACAGACAGTATAGTTTAATGGTTCCTGGAGTATTTTAACTCAGGACTCCATAACATACTTCTTCAGCCTCTATGCTTGTGGAAAGAGGGTCACAAAATCTTTCAGGCTGCCCAGCTGTTAAATGGTATGCTTATATTTAGGTAGCTCAGCTAAAATTGGTAGGATGCATTGAAGTATTTGGATGAAAGCTGCTCTATAGTGTAAGCATAAAGTATTATTATTAGAAACATTATTACATTATCAGCAGAGTGACTTACAATGAAAACTCAGGAACTTCTGGCTTTAGGAGATTTTTTTATTTTTGGTGTTTTTTTTTTCTTTTTACGTAAGTATTGAAGAAATATAAAACAGACAAAATAAGGACATAGATGTAAAACAACAGCTATGTTAACTTTATTAAAAAGCTTCATTGTGGTATCAGGCAGGAAGTGAAACTGCTTTCAAACTGCAAATATTTCTCAATCATTTCATGCACCAGCAATCTTTGTAATAGGTTTTCTGTTGTTTTTTGCAAAATGTTCAGATGAGCAGATAAAAGTTCAGACTCAAGGGGAAACGCAGTCATTTTTCTTGGATTTCACTAGCCATGTATTTCATTTCGTGATTCAAAGTGACCTTAGAGTCTGTCTCAAAGAGCAGATGTGCATGCTGAAGGTTTGAGCCCTAACTATTTTTATAGGGTCATTCCTTTTTATAAACCAGCAGAGCTGCATGCTGGCAGCCCTCTAACTGGCTTTGGGTGTTGACTCATGCTTGGTGAGAGTTCAGTCAGAGGCAGCTGAAGTAGAAACGGCTCCCAGCTCCCTTCCCTCCCCACCCTGTGCCTTGCCATGGGCAGGAGGGATGTGATGTGTGCCTGCACCCTGGCCAGGGAGCTGAGAGCCTGCTGTCCTCCTGTGAGCTCTTGCTGACTTCAGCCTGTAAACCCTGCTGACTCAAGAGGGGATACTTGTCCTCCCTGGGATGGTAGCTTCCAAAAGAGGGATGGAGGTTACAGCTGGCAATGGTGAATGCTTCATCAATCTTAGTTAAATCTGCCAGTGAATGTGCATCAACACTTCTAGGTTTTGTGCTACTTGGAACTACTTTTCTGCCTCTGAGGACCATGTTATGTTGATCCCAGAGGGTCAAGTACAAAAGTATTGAGCACTTAGAGACACTAAATGACCTTACTGGGCCTTGAGAGTACTTGGCAATGAGATTGCTCAAAAAAACCCTTCCATTAAACTCTTTTGTGACAGAAGAACAGTTTTTCATTAAAAACAGAAAGCTAGAAAACTGAAACTTCAGCTATCATATTCATTTCTGCACCTGGGTCAGATGCAGAAGGTCAGATGCCAACTAAGTGCTAATTAGGTATCTCTTGACTCAGTAATTCTTGCTAAAAGTGCTGTGTGTGGGGCATCTAGAAGAGCAGCAGGTGTTGTGGTAGATTTTACTTGTCTAAACTTGTAGTTTCTAGACACCACAACCACAGTCTTTGCATCTTTTCAACCAGCAATGGTTTATTCTTGTACAAAAATAGAAATAAAAAGTAAGGAAAGCACATGCAATTAAAAATTTCCAAGGTAATCCCACTTCACAGTGTTCAAAAGTGATCTAGCTTGAACATTTATTGTGTAACATTTCAGTCAAATGTTTGTCTAAATTTTGAAAAATTGAAATCTTGGTAAATTGAGAGAAGATGAAGTGTTTTAGAAAATCTTTGCAGACCTGTTCTGAGGATGAAAACACCTCAATTTTTGTAAGAAAATATATGTTAACCATGCCTACCAGGTTTAGATAATGGCCTGGGATTTGGAAGACCTGGATTCAGTTCTCTGTTCATTGTATAGTTTTCAACATACCACTTAATTTTCCAGTGCCTCACTTCTGAATCTGTAAAACAGGGTATTTACCTTGAGGACGTGTTGCAGAGATGAGTACCTTGAAGAGTGTGATGTTACTGTATTATAGGAAAGTGAAAAGTTTGAAGCCTATAGTTTTGTTGTTCCCTGGATTCCTATTCTTAACATTTTGCTTTGCCAAATGAGAAAATCACAAAGTTCTCCAAAATCATTGCAATCTGCTGTTCCTGCTCTGTTTGCTTGTTCCAAAGCCTGTAAAGTTTTATTAGAATCTTTGCAGTGACTTCATATACTTTGTGTTGGACTTTAATGACCTTAGGACCCATATGGACCAGTGCATTTATTGTTGTGTGTTGAGCGTCCTCACATTTCAGAGGCTGATCTCAAGACTGCTGAGAGCCTGTCAAAGTTTTTCATTAGATGCAACATGCTTGTTTGATATTGCCAGATTTCAGCAGTGTGACATTAACAGGAAAAAAGCATTAGTACCTAAAAGGGGTTGCTACATTTGCCCTGCTTGCTCCTCTAAACTTTTAGGTAGGTAATGATAGTAAAGCCTAATGATGCCGTGCTGGAGGGCAAACAGGCCCCTTCAGCATGACAGGCAATACAATTCATAAAGACACAGAACTAAAACAGCTAAAGGGATTGGGATAGAGCCTCTCGTAGCCTTGCAGAGAATCAGTGGCTGCAGGGTGTGGTCTGGATGTCGCAGGAGCCTTGATTCATTATCGTTAGTGCACTGTTTGCACAGCATTTGTAAATGCTGTAGAAAGGTTTATAAACAAGTGTCAGATAACAGAATTACTTGATGAGCTCTCTAGTCACACAAACTGCAGATAGACGGGCACTGATGATGATGATGATAAGCGCAATGATTTCTAACACAATTTAAAGGAGATACAAGGGGATGGTGTGGTTTGCATCTGAATGAGCTCATCTACTCCAAATGGTTCAGTTCTTAAATCTGTGTATGGTGGAGCAGGCAGAGGGTTTTAAGATCCTAAGATCATTCAGGTTAGAAGGGACCTTAGAAAGCCTCATGTGAAACCTTTTGCTCAAAAAGGGGTCAGCTAAAAAATGACCAGTTGGCTCTGGGCTTTGTCCAGTCAGATATTGAAAACCCCCAGGAATGAAGATTGCATAACCTCTTTGGATATCCTGTTCCCTTGCTTGATTTCAAAGGCTTTTATAGTGAAAAAATATTTTTCTCAAATCCAGTCTGAACCCTACTTGCAACTTAAGCTCGTTGCCCTCCCTCTGTGTACGACTGTGAAGAACATGCTTCTGTCTCCTTGCTGGCTATCCTCATAAGCACTGGGGGGCTGCTGTTTTTCTAAAGCCATCTCTTCAAGCTGGACAAGACAAGCCCACCACCCTCAGCCTCCGCACACTGGACTTCCGCTGAGCTCTGGTTTATTGATAAGCTGCTTTGCAGTCATATAGGTTTACAGGAAGACACCTAATTCCTTCGAAAGCAAAAACTTCCATTGGAAATTCCTGTTTCCCCTGTAGAAAACGGTTTCCAGTTCAGAGGTAGCCCCAGCAGTCAGCTGATGGGCTGTGGGGTCCTAGCCTCACTGGCTGCAGCTCTGCAGCCACAGCTGGGGCAGATTGTCAGGTGGCATTGCCAAGGGTCTCACTCTGTTCCAGGACTGCTGAAGTATTACTCTGGAGTTTCCAAAATGAGGTACTGTGTAATTTTAGGGAGGAGAATTTCCAAAAACACAAAAAGACATTTTCTTCTCTGAATTGACTTCCCTGTCAGTTTCCCTTTTTCCTTCCCCCTCCAAGTAATTTTCTTCAGAATTGACTTTTTGGAAGGTACAGCCTGAGCCTACATGTCCTTTTTTTAAAAAAAATTATCCAGAGGATTGTAGGAAATGGGCAGGAGACTCTGTCATTAGTAAGGTGTTTGTTTAACAGAACAAAACTATTTCCCTCTTTACTGTAGACTTCAGATTCTGAACAATTATTAACTTGTTGCCTTCCCGCTTCCTTCCTTCCTTTTCTCTTTATAGTTGGACCTGAGGTTTTGTTTCTCTCTTATCTGCTGCTTTCAACATGTTAAAAGTAAATTTTTGTGGGATTGCAGAGGTAGAAAGCAGAGGATGTTCTAGAAAGGAGGTTGAAGTAACAATAATATAATTAATTATTAATTTTTATTAATAAATGCACCATTAGAGATATAATCCTAATTTTGCACACGCAGGCAAACTCAGGGTGTCTAGGCAAGCTCGAGAAGGCATTGTGCTGCTAGTCCTCATGCACCTTTTCAATGATTTCCTTTCCTCCTCCCAACCTCCCTACTCTATTACCCAGCCAATCTCCATGTGGACTTGGAGGTGACTGCCTGAGGTGGGCAACATTATCAAAAAAGCTGTAGATTTCTGCCTGGCATGGTGTTGTATTAAGAAAATGAGGCAAAAGGGCCAGTAAATTTTATTTATCCACAGAAGGTGCCTCACAGCGTGAGGCTGAGCTGGTGGACTTCTCAGCCACGGGAGGCTGTAAATATGAATGCCATGCTGGATTGAAAAGGGCCTAGAAAACGTTATGAGCAGTTGTAACATTTGAAGTAATAATACAGGCTTAATTAAATCTCATATTTGAGCACATTGGCTAGTCTCTGTAGGGATCAGGAAGGATTTTCCCTTATCCATATACAGCATTTTGTAATTGGTCAGGTGCATTATGGGGTTATTGTCTTTCTTGAAATCTGAGGCAGTGATTAAATGCTCCTACTAGGAGTGGGATGCTGGACATGAGGGGCTGGCCTGGAGTGCCATGGCAGATTTGGTCTTCCTTCGGATCATTGGTTGTTCTCCCTTGTGATTTGCATTTTGATTCCTGTAATAATTGACATTTTTCTAGGTCCCAAATGAAGGTAGTGGCAATGAGAATCTTGGATTTCACTAGGATACTATTTTTTTAAACTTTTCTATCCGTACAATAAAGGTTGGAAGCATGAGCTAAACCTCTGAAATAGAAGAAACCCCAGGCCATCTTTTACTGCATTGTATAATGCATTGGTTGCTAATATTATCTTTGCATATTTCAACTCAGAGCAACTATGTAATCCATAAATTTGTCCTAGAGTGAAAACAAATTAATCAGGTGGAAAAGCACTTTTGACCTTTGAAGTGCTCTGGGAGATGCATAAGAAGGTGTTTTTTATGCTTTTGAGTTTGCTATCACTGCAATAGTTGTGACTACAAAACTATTTCTACAAAGACATTAAGTGTTCACATAGCTGGAAGCCTGGAAAGCTTTTGTCTTTTGAGAGGGTTGAGAGGAGTATCTAAGCCCAAATCTAGATGTTCATGTGTGCCTGCTTAACTCCTGCCTGATATGTGACCCAGCTTCCTGGAGACTGACATGGCTGCATAGGTCTCCCACATCCTTTAAGTCCTAATGTGATCATGCAAAGGACAGAGGCACCCGAAATGGTGGTGCAGGGCAGACGTGAGACGTCGGATCTTGGCCAGGATGTGCCTGCAGATGTATTCTGTTATCCTGGTGGGAAATGCCAGGGGTAGCAGCTGAGAGTGTATCTGCCACGGAGTACAAAATGCTTAATGCAGGCACACTACGTGTTTCTGACTGCTGTGTGCAGATACACAACCTTGTAGAGTTTTGTAATGGGAGAGCATCCACCAGTCGTATCCATCTGCTGGCTGCTCGTGGCACCGTGGAGTTGGAAAGGTCATTTTACTGGGGTAGGAGAGTGTGGAAGGGGGTCAGAGAAAACCTGACCAGCCTGTTCCATCTTCCTGATTGAAGGAGGCACCTTAAAAATAATCCAATTCCTATGCTATATTTCTATAGAGAGGCCAAGATTAATTCAAAGGCCTCTCTCAAATCCTTTATAAAGGATTTATAAACCATTAAGATTGCTATTAATTGTCACGGATCATTATTACAGTGAAGGAGGAGTGAAATTATATACAGTACTGACCATTTCTTAAACAAGGAAGGGCCATCCCTTAAATTGCTTACAGTTATTACCCAACATATGTATTGAGGGATGCAAGGACTATGAAACTGATCCCCAGTGAGTTTAGTGTGAAAGGTTCTGATAATGTTTTAATGATATTCATACAGGAATTTAGCTTTCTTCTCAATAATTAATAGTTGTGAAAAGTTTAATATCTATTTATTTGGTGTGCAGTGATACTGGCACATGAGCAGAATAATGAGTTATATACGCATGAAAGGGTTTTCACCTGCATGTTGACTTTTAATTCCTTTTTTAAATGCTGAACAATAAGATTTATTTTAATTAAAAGAATAAGATAGGTTATTCCTCCAGAGTGATTTTAGTTAAAAATTTAATTTGTGTTGTGTTAATTTCCTCTTAACTGTTTGCAAGAAAATGACATGGTGAAACATGGCCCTGTGCAGAAATGAAAAGTAAAGTACATCTATAGTTTATGAAAAAAATTCTTTGCAAAATTTGCAGAAGCCTGTCTGGTGAGCATATGCATCTGTATATTGGTCAAATTATATGCTTTTAAGTGAAAGTAAGTGAAGAAAAATTACTAATGACACCAGAGCATATGCAAAATGGTTTCAGTTTCTTGAACAGGGCACCAAGATGTGAATCATCATATTTTCACTGTCAGAAAAACCTGAGTGGTTTTTCCTCAGGGTAACAAAGGTATATGTCAACTGTCTGAATAAGAAATCTCAGCAAAGGCAACACACATTAGTTTTACCATGAGGTAAACTCCCTCAGGTCAACCCCAGGCAGGGTACAATATTCATCTTGGCAAGTCACCTCATGGTAAAACTTGCAGTGTCTCATTGTCACTGTTATTTTACCTTGACATGCATGTTGGCTACCCTGAGGTAAAAATGCTGTCTCTTTATCAGCAGGCACCAGCCCTCAGTGTACGTGCAGGCCAACACCGTGCTCCCAGGTGTGACAGTCAGCTTTGTACCTTTGCCTACCCCATCTCTTTCTGCCTCTCCAGTGCTCTTCACAACTCAGAGGAAGTCCAGCATCTCTTGTGAATTTATTTCAATCCACTTCACCAAATCTGTCTCATAAAAACTTCTCAGGCTGTCAGGGGCACCCTGTCAACTAGTTTCAGAAAACTGTAATAATGAAAATCACCATGTGGTGTGTATTCTACAGCCCTGAATATGGCACTGAGAACTCCCTGCACCGTGTTTTTCCCCTGGGGGGTTTCTCCAGGCTCCTGTCCCATCTACAGCTTCTTCAAACATTCCTGCTGGTTGCAAGTTTGCCTTCTTGTGCTTGGCGTATCCCTACTTCCATCTCTACCAGAAAATAGGGGCTGCCTTATCTCTCTCTCTCATCTCTCTCTCATCTCTCTCTCATCTCTCTCTCATCTCTCTCTCATTTGCTGAAGGTCCCTTATTTGTTCCTGTGCTAGAAGCTGGGAATATAATTTTCCTTCCCACCAGTCTTATCTCCCAGGCAGAGCAAAAAGAAGTAAATTATTCAGTTGACCACATTTTAGCTGTAATGGGGTGAGAAGCAGATGGTTAATAGCCATTGTTATTTTTCTTTTCTGTATATAAACCATTGCAGGGGGAGATAAAGGTATTGCTTTGACTGGGGAGAGGCAAGGGATTGCATGCATCCTGCACTTTTCTCTTTGGGTGAACGGGTTGTCATCAAAATCATATGGTCTGTGCTTTGATTTGTAGAACTTTCGCTGAACATTGGGCTTGCCTGGAGATGACATTGGAAAGTTCCCATATTACAGGCAGACAGCTGAATGCCCTCAAGCTGAAAGTAAGACCTTGCTTGACTTAGAAAATGAATGTCATTTTTCTGGTATTGTTATTGGAGGTAGTGTTATACTCCTGTGTATCTGAACACGACAGCAGTTACAGCACGGCTAAGTGCTTATAATCAGCTGTGATAGTGTTTATTTTAGGAGTTGAGTGAATCAGTAGAAACCTGCTCGTTGAATGATTTTATTGGGGGGAATGATTGTCTTGCAGCTATGTAAACTCACAAACAACCAGAAAATGATGTGGTATCAAGTCATCACAATACCTCAGATACGTTCTATGTTTTAAGTATGGAGGTCCTCTCAACTTAGCAGGTTGTATTTGAGAGTGCTATTTGTCAATTACTCATTTTAATTTCTGCGCTAATTTTTCTTCCTCTTTTATGCTTTGCCATCTCTTCTTCCCTATGACTTGAACTGTCTAGTATTCCAATGTACCTCTGTCAACACTCTACGTTGCTGTTAACTGAGTTATTCTTCAACATTGATCATTGTCTTTTCCTATTGGGAAGCTGTAGCAGCCAAGGGCCACAGTATTCATGTGCGTTTGACTCCCTAGATTTGATCCTAAGCTCTGCTAAACCCATCCAAGGTCAAACTCTTGATTTATTTGAGAGTTCAGACTTCTTATCCCAGGTCCTGTGAGTGATCTGTTCATGTGGGTGGCCTGTGTACTAAAAGGCTGGGCCTTGCATTTTTCTAGCCAAGTCACATGTGGGCCTCTGGAATCTCAGAAATTTTCCACTTGACAGAAGAAGGGGACTTCAGAAGCACTGCTATAAGTACTTAGAAAGATAGGCTAAGAAAATATTTCGGTGTGCTGATACCCTTCTCTCCTTCTTACTTTTGCAAAATGATGGCATATTTCTTTGAAACTGCAGCTTGGCATAGTTGTGGATATAGGCTGGTTTTGACCAGGATTTGCTTGTCTGTCTGCAGAAGTGGCACAAGGGCTTAGAAAGCTGCAAGATCCAACTTTAACTTGCATCAGATACATCGGTATGTTTTGTCTTCATTGAATTTTGAATTGGCCCTGATGTCGTGATGAGAGCTTCCTGAGCTTCAGGATGCTGTGAAAAAACACAGTTCCTTAGAAAACAGTATGCTGAAAACAGTATGTGCAGGAGATGTGCCGAAGGAGTATATTTGGAGTTCCTGGGTTTAAGATGCAAGTCATTGGTTTTGACTAAGTACAGGCTTATATTATTAAAGAATGGTCTCAGCAGAGGCAAATTACCATATACAGGTGAGAGAAGTAGCCTGTTCCCTTTGCCTTTAAGGAGAATATTTTCAATTTTTCCCAAGCAGATATGAGTTTACAGTTCTTTCACACCAATGACTTACTGTGAAATCTTCTGTAAGCAATATGGTGGGTCATTAATGGCCTGCAGAGGAGGCAGTAAGTGGTGACAAGTATCTACAGGTGAAAGCCAAGTAGATAAATATAAGGTTCTTTGGAACCTCTTTCCTTATCTAACCTTTTAAGGTTGTCATTAACAGTTTCCTGTTTATCCTTCAGTTGAAATCTCTGCTCACCTTGAAGAAGCCGATTGTTCAGTGGGAAGACTCATTAGGAGCTGTGTCTTGTTCCATCTCAGCAACTGGACATACAGCTCTGAGATTTTATTCCCAGTTCAGGATTGGAAGCCTGCTTTAAGTAACAAAATGTTGCTGAAGTCTATTGTCTTTGGTTATCAGAAATTACTTGCTTTAAAGATCAATACTGTGTAGTTCTAATTTTTTTTCGTGTGTGTATATATTTTTGGGGCCATTTTGAGACTAAAACCAAGAGGTATCTCAGGGGGGTTATGGTTAGCCCATGCTGTGCAGAATTACACACAGTAGGAAATCTGGGGATTTCTCTCTCTTGCTTCAGTGACTCTAGCAGCTTGCCCAGCAATCCTATAGTGACATGTAGTAAGGGTCATGGGTTTGGAGCAAAGCCAACACTAGTGTTAGCAGAAGTCAAGTCATTATGATGTTTTTTTTTTTTTTTTTTTTTTTTTTTTTTTTTTGCTATTGGCCAACACAAGCAGTAAAAGTAACATGTCTGAACCTGTTTCCTTGTCTATTCTGGTGGTTATCCACTTTCTTCTCCCCCAGTTCAGGGAAAGTGGGGAAAAAAGTTCTGCCTTTGCCCAGCAGCACTGCAGGTGTCTGTCCCTCTGAAAGAGTCCCAGCAGTGTGGGCGTGCTGGAAAGAAAAATCCCCAGTGACTTCACCCAGCTTGGCTTGTGGTGGTTACTCACAATGAGGTAACTTTTTTTTTTCTATTTTTTTTTAAATTTTTTTTATTTTTTTAAACTCTGCATGCTTAATGCTACATCTGAGTTTTTGCATGTGAGTGAAACTGCAGCTCCAGGACTGATTTCAGGGAGTTTTCTCTGCAGAGTAATTTTGGTGAGTAAACACAGATAAGAGGAAGCTGGGTTAATCCAATAACTCCTCCCTCAAGGGCAGGTGCAGCAATGTGGCTCAAGGTACAGAACAGAGGAAATGCCTTGTTGACACAGGTGATCAGAGCAAAGTGGCCAAAATTGATATACTGATATGAGTTTGCAATGCAAAGCCCTGCTTTCTCAAGGCTACTATTTGCAGCTGTCCATAGCACATCTCTGGTCTTTCACCTCTGTTTGGTCAGGCATACTGTTGTGGGTGACTTCCTAGCTCCTCTTCATGATCTCTCAGTAGCTACATTGCTCCACTGTAGCTTGGACTGTGTTGTGTTAACCTGAGAAGATTATTAAAATAAACTCTGAGTCATATTTGAGCTGTACGTGGGATAAGATTGTTATCAAGGTTTATTTTTTCTTATAATTAGGTCTCTTAAATATTGCCTCATTAGATATCTTCAGTGACTGTTGGAAAAGTCCTCAGGGGATTAGGGGTTGTTTGTTTTCAAGGGAAGTTCACATGATAAATACAGAAACTTGCAACTCTGTTTAGGGTTTTTTATTAATGACAATTAATAATTTTTTCTTTAATCCTAGGTTCTTATCCTGATTTCTCTCCAGCCTTTCCCCTGCTATTACAGCTCTGGTATCCTATAGCAAGTAAGAACATAACATTACAACTGTTCACACGTGGGAGATGGAGGTACTGCATTAAGAGCCCATCAGATAGGAAGGTAAGAGGCTGCTTAGGTTTGTATGGAGCCACTTCCAAGTTTGGCAAGCTGGGCTGGAGTGCCTTGGCCCAGGCTGAACTCAGCACTGCTGGGTTTGTAATGGCTTCAAGCAATTCTTTTCTACCCTGTCCTTAAATGTTTATCACCCAGGGGTTCATGCATGGCCTGCTTTGTTTCTGTGGTATTCCTCTCCTTTCTCCATGCTTAAAGGGCAGCCTGGGAAATAGCTGCATATGCTTTCCCCTGCTCTGCAATAGCCTGAGCTTTCATGTTGGCTGTCCCTTGCCTTCCTTTACTTACATGGCTGTCAGCTGGCTCACATCCATCTCTCTGTGCCCCTGTTTGATAAGACCAGTGTTGTTTAGATACAATTTGCTAAGTGTCAGAAAATATCCAAGGAGATTCAGTTCTTTTTTCAGTCATTTTTTCTTCTAATCTCAGTCAGGAAATCTTGATCTTCAGATTCTGCTTCTCCAGCAGTCACCACCATTTTTGCCTCCTCCTGTCTCTCCCCTCACTTCCCCTTCAAAAACAGGAATAACCGGCTTGGTGCTCCTCCTTAGAGCTTGTGGTCCAATGGGCATGTGGGACACCACATATGAAGTAGGAAATGCTCTGAGAGAAAAAAAAGGATGTTGCTGGCCCTTTGAGGCAGACCTCTGCCTTTCTGCTTTCCACTGTTGAATTATCTCTAACTGCCACAAGTTTTAGGTGAGGTGGTTAGATAGAACTAACTGCATATGATCTCTCCAATGATAGCTTTTACAGTCAAATGTTGCAAGGTTTTTTCCATTTCTTTCTTCATTGTTTTTTCTTTATATTCTCCAGTTCTTTTTCATTTGCTAATACTATCTAAGAGGTATTTTTAGAAAAACTGGTGAATCTGGAATGTTCACAAATTTTGGTAGAAATGCCTTTTTCTTCTGCAATGCTGGGTCAAAGGTTCATACATTGTTTGATACTTGTCAGTATTCTCAGCCAAGTAGTCAGGGTCAAGGAGGAAATATGGTAGAAATGATCACTCTCGTATAAGAAGCAGTGAGTTGTGAGCAAAGACCATGAGGCTGGGACTTGTTTCTCACGTGTTTCGATGGATTGATCTGTGATTAATCTGCGAACAGAAAGAAAAAGGGGGTAATTCACAACAAACATAAAATTTGGAATGAATAATCGGATGAGTCAGAGTCATAGATTAACTGTATTTTACATTTAGGGACTATTTGGAAAGGTTAAAGCTAGGAAGAGTTCCGGAATAGGCTGCATCAGCAAACTGGTACATTATTTACTCTGGCAAGGTCTTCAGCGGTAGGGAAGGCTATTCCAGGAGGCGTTAGTCTGGGCATGGTCAGCACTGGCTCAGAGTTTGTGTAAAATGCAGATTCAGGAGATTACTGGGCATAGAAGCAGACTTTAGGAGTTGTAAAGTGCCTCAGAACATCAGCCTGGTAGACTACTGGATCTGCTGAGACATTCTGTTCTCCTCTCTGGAAAAGAGGAATTGGCTCATGCTATGGAATGACTAACAAATTGTCCCTGAGGACTGGCCAGTTAGGTAGGAAAATGTTATTTACCTTAAAAAAACCCACAATTTTTTTACGCATATTCAAGATGCTAATAATAAACTGCCAGTGGAGCTCTGCCCTTTGCTCATAACTGTGGTTGTCTCTTCTCCACAGTATGACTGAGTGCTAGCATTTGTCATTTCACCCAAACTACTCATACACTAAAACTAACAATCTGGCCATCACATCTCTCCTGGGAGGTTTGGACGTGAATTATGGAAGAGGGTTTGGGTCAGTGCCACAAGTCATGGGAATTGTGGAAGGAAATTATTATATGCTAGATTTGTTTTATAGTAAACCACATACTGTCCTAGAATTAGACCCCTACTTTATATTTTCAGGACCCAATTCAAGGAATCCTAACTCAGATTAAATTCCTGTTGTACTTGGAAAGTTTGTCCCAAACATAATTTAGGTTTTTGTTTCGCTTCTTGTTTACAGCTTTTTTTTTTTTTTTTTTTTTTTTTTTTTTTTTTTTTTTTTTTTTTTTTTTTTTTTTTTTTTTTTTGTTTTTTTTTTCCCTTTTTTTTTTAACTTTTTTTTTTTTTTTTTTTTTTTTACACATTTTCTCTTTTGATTCAGGCTTTCTTTTTCACATGAAAAATCTGCTTGATTCCTTGAGTGACTGGTCAGGACTTTTTTTTACTTATTTCTCTTCTCTTTTAGATAGTTAAAAATATTTGGCAGAACATCCTTGCTTTGATTCTGGTCCATGCATTTTTTTTCTCCTGCAGAATTTCACAGGTGAGGCAAGGGTTATGAATGTCTTCCTGGAGATGGCAGATACCTGGGTTAGATGCCATTTAAAGCAGGGGTTTAGTATATGCTACCCCAGGTACAAAGTGCATTCAGTACAACGCACACAAAATCCAGACAAAAGGCCAGTGAACTCAGCTGCAACAGAACATCCATTTGCTATCTGGTTGTCCACTCTGAGTAACTCAGTGGTGGAAAATGTAGACTGATAAACTCAGTGCACAGACTGTAGTAATTTCCCTAGCATGCCTTAAAAAACAGACACTTCCACCCCAGAAATATCTTACCTCTCAAAAAACCCCCAAACCCCAACCATAACCCTCAAACACTCTGGAAAGGAAAGCAAAACTTCCAAAGAAACACTGGGTTCATTCTGCCAGAAGTGTGTTGTCTGCAATAGGTCAGGTCTTCTGCAGGAAACTGAAATAGTTTGTGGGAAGCACTCTTAAACCAGCCTTATAGAATCCACATGATATTTTATTATTTTGTAGAACTTGCTTTTATATATGAAAAATAATTAAAATGAGAATACAATTAAATAGAAATTACCTAAGGCTAGATAGGTTTACCATAGGCTGTGATGATACCTGGAGCTTAATGAAAACCAACCTGTCATACACATCCAAATGGTATTTTGAGATATGTACTGAGCTTAAAAGAATTAATATTTCATTTGAGAAGAATAAAGGATACTATTTTGGAACTTATTCTTTTCTGAGGCATAGCTGAAGGGTGAAACCAAGCTTTTCCATGCAGATGTATGAGACAGAATTCATACTCCACCAAATGAGACCTTTATGCTTCCACCTGCATATTATGACTCTAATAAACACGTTATCAGCTCGTGAAAATGATGGCAAACAGGTGACTGGAGGATTTGATAAGTCAGCAGCAAAGATTAACAGATTTTTCTCAGGGAAAAGGTAGGAGAGATTCCTTTATTTAAAACAATTGCAGCATGTGAATTGACTGCACTTAAATCATTACTGGCAATTAGTATGTGTCAGAAAAGTTGCAGCTGGCTCCAATTACAGGTAGAACTTTGAGAAGCTGAACTTAATTGTATGTGTGATAGTGAGAGGCTGAGCAAATGTGTACCAGGGTAAATATGCTCCCAGTGCAGAAAGGAGGGCAAGATCTTAAGAGCTGGGACCTGATTATAGTAACTAGGCCTGATTCCTGCCTCCTGGGAAATAGGTCTTGTAGGGGGAAATTGATGGGAACACAGCAGTTCACCTTGCTGAGCTTCTTTGAGTGGAGCTTAAAAACTATTTATATATATATATATATAAATACAGGCCTTTGTCTTTCTGGGGTAGATTTGCCCAATTTAAAGTCTTGCCAGTCATATCCAACTTAGGCTGTTTAATCAATCCATCCAGCTCAAGGCCAGCAACCTGCTGCTTCAAAGGCCCTGCAGCTGTAGGCAGGGAGTGATTTGCAGACTGCCTGGGTATTTTGATGGGGCACTCCTTCTTGTATAATTGTCATATGTGAAAAACTCCTTCCTTCTATGATGGCAGCATGTGGGACTCTGTGGTATAAAGGCTCTTGGATTTACAGCTGTGTGCTTGGGATGTTTCTGCTGTAGTCACAATTATCAGGATCTCAGTTGTGTTACGGGCTATGGCCAGGTGCCTTCACCCTGGTCATGGAGCATGGTGACATTTTTGTCATTCCACTTCTCTCTCTGGTTGTGTGCGTTTCTTGTCACATGGTAAAATAGTGATGTTTTGAATAGAAGACTAGTATGTGTCTGATCATATACTGGGAGTTGGGATTACAGCATGTTGACTGCTTTTCATACTTCTGCAGAAACAATGTGATCCACCTTGCCAGAGAAATTTATCTCTAGACTCTCGAAGTTCCTGTTGTACCAATGATTGGTATCTCCTGATGAGCCATATTGCTTTGCCTAGCTCCTGTGCCCTGTTACAGGAGCCTTAAAGAACAGAAGATAAGTATCAATATTCCCATTTAGGGATTGAGTACTGCATATTAACCTAATGTGTGTCCTTGTGTCAAGATGATGCCCTCAGGTGGAGCCCAGGCTTACTGCTGGCTTCTGGAGGGACTTATGTACATTTAGCAGAAGAAGGGAGAGCATGGAAAGCATTCTATCTATTTGCCTCTTTCCTTCTGTCTCTTGTATGTCTGCTGGAGGACAGAGGCTTAACCTTTGTCATCTGTGTACTAATGAGTCTTAGCTTGTGTTTCCAAATAAAAAGGTGTATCCAGACTACTACATTTTTGAAAGATTTTGTTGAACACTTTCAAAAAGTTGTTACTACTTCATCTGAGCTTATTAATGAACTGTGGTGTGACTGTATTTGTGTCTCCCTGTTCATTAGCCAGCATATAGTGCCTGTGTGGGCAGAAGCCATTCTGCAGTGTGCCTGCACTTGGGTCAATGCATGGGGGCTGGCACCCTATCAATTCCTAATATTGCTCATAAACCCATGTTTGATCAACGGGACAGCTACCATGAAACTCATTAGAGCTGCTATTTTGGGAAAGTGGGGTGATGTTTCACGTAACATGTGCTAACGTGCAAAGGCTGCCATGCTTGTAAAAGTAAACTAGAACTTTTTTGGAGAAGCATTAAGCATTCCAGCAGTGCACACAGACCAAGTTTCAAGTAATTCCTCTGAAGTCTTCCCTGTGACCACTTTTCTACTTACATCCAAGTTCCACAAATGTTACTATAATATTGATAATATATTTTAAATCCCCAGGTCTTTCTCCAGGATTTTGAGATGAAAATAGTCATCAAGTAGCAACTGAGAGCTGGGGAAAGAGAATCTGGGATTTCCAAACTCTCCCTATGTTATTGTAGCTTTCTTTGTATCGGTATCAACAAAGGTACTTGCTGTGTAGTCAGCTAAGGTAATGATGTGGAGATAATGTTAGTGTGGGGTTTGAGGCCTTTGCAAACAAACACTGCAGTCTCCATGTGATTTGCTCAAAAGCAGCCCACCCATTTTTGATATAAGTATATGGTGCCTTTGCAAGAAATTCTGTCATAGGTCTGGTAGTTAATGATCTGTTCTGCCACATTTATTAGAGTTCACAGGGTGCCCATAGTGCTGTGGGGCCTCTGGATGCAGCTCCGAAGCAGCACCGAGTTGCTAATTTGTAATTTTCACAATGCGAGGGCCCATTCAGCATCACTTCAGCTGGGCTGTGTGTTTTTAGTTGCTGTCAGTTCCTGAGCACAGAATTGCCAGCACAGGCTGACCTTCCAAAAGAAACTTTGAATATGCTAAAGCAATGCATGGTACAGACCATTCCTGGCTTTGTGTCCTTGTCTCAGGACAAAGGCCTGTTCTGTGAGTGAGAGGGATATCGTCGTGTTCAGGGCTGTGCAGCTTGGTGGGAGATTTGGAGGAGAGCTGTCTTAGCCATTATTAATGCTAAACCTGATATTTTATTCTGTTTAATTGAGCTCAGAGAGATGAACTTCAGCATTCCCAGACGGGAACACTAGAATATGGGAAAAGTAAAGAATAATGCTTGTTGGCACTGCATCCCTTCTCACAGACTCTTTGGAGACCACCAGAAGCTCAGGGCAGGGCTGTCTGAGATATTGCAGGGCCATGTGGCTGTTCTGTTGTCACCTCCTGGTGAGTGCCCTGCTGGCATTGTCTTAGGCCTGTGAGCCGCCTTGAACCTCTTTAGGAGATTGAGTGTCGCAAGCTCCATGTAGTCCCTGCAGCTCTTGACACACACCAGAGACAGCTCCTTTTATTTTTTAAAATGAAAGCAGAGATGCTCATCTAGTAATTGCTGTGAGGATTTTGCCTTCTAAGAAACAAAGTATTTCTGTTCTTAATGCAAATTTAAACAAATGCAATACTGTTGTTAGTGGAAACTGCCATGGGGTATGCAAGAAAGTTCATGTCATGAGAAAACCAGGCTGTCCTGGGTCTTGCTGGCCATGTCTTCTCTTTGAGAACTCCAAGAACTGCACAAATGTCTTTTAATTATGCTTCCACAGCTGAATACTCTGCTTATTTTGTGGGAACGACCTTCATGTTAGGCAATTCACTGTGAAGGATGGATGTTGCAAATAGATTCCTCTCCCTTAGTGGATTTTCTTCATGTGAGAAGGTTCTTGGGGAGTAAAGTTTTGGGGAAGTAAATCCAACCTCACAGATGGGACACATTCTTTCATGTGCAGGCCTCTTGTAATCTGTTCTCTTACTGCTCAAGTATTAGAACTTAGGAGCTGAACAAAAGACTTAGAGATACAACATTAGAATACTTAATAAGGGAAGCCTGTGTCTTTAATGTTGAATTATTCTTCAATGTTTTCTTTTGTCTTTACTCATTATAGTCATATCACTTACCAGCATTGCCTGTATAGATATCTTAGGGATTTTGGTGAGACCTGGAGCTTGAGAGGAGGGATTTTGTGGTCCTGTTAGCTGCTCTGTGTCGTGGGGCATAGAACTTTAGCTTTCAGGACTCCTTTACAGTATACCATGAAACAGCTATAGGAGTAAATACTAAGAGAGGTGAAGCGACTTATGAGAAATGCAAATATATAAAATCACCTCTTAGTTCTTTGATTATAAGCACTCTCTAACTGTAAATTATTATTATTATTATTGTTTTCAACTATAATCCATTTATACTTCTGGGCAATGTAAACCAACAAGAGAGCTTTGCTTTTCTTCAACAGTCATTCTGTGAAGTTACTCTCAGCTTCAGAGACTCAAATTTCCTTACATGACTCTTATTCCTCTCTCTCACCTACTCCCAGCTGAGACTGTCTAAAATGACTATTTCTAACTGTTTTCATTACATTCATGGTGTAATGAAATGCGTGGGAAAAAAAGTCTTTAGAACATGGCGTCGTTGAACTGCAATCCTCTGAGAAATGAGAGCTCTGGTGACAAGGCCTGAGGACCCTCGTGCTTGGGGAACAACACACTTGTGCTATTGCAGAACTTGGGATGAAAATGGGAAGTCAGCAATACTTGAGGACACATTATTTTTTTTGTCCCCTCTGAAGATACCAGCAATTGAATTGATTCTTACTTGAAAAGAACCCTCCTTGTACTTCCATTTTACTTTTAATAACCTGCCTCCTTGTCTCCCCCCCTGCCTCAAGCTGTGGCAGCATGGAGATCATTAATGACCCAGGTAGCATTTTGGAAGTCATGGGATAGGTCTTTCTTCCTTAAAAATCTGTCTAGTGACAAAGCACTTCCTTATTTTCACAGGTTTGTTGTTTCCCTGTGTGGCAGGCAGTACCTATTTTGTTTCCTCCACTGCCATTCTCATCCCCCATATTTCCTTCACAATGTCTTCTCTGTGTTTGTGCATCAATAGCTGGGCTTCACCCTCCTCAGGGCTCCGACTGGTGGGGATTTGCCTTAACAGCCAGTCCTTTTGTAGCAGGGCTTTTTCTAAGACCTCTCACTCCCTTGAGACAAGCTGTCAGCCCACACAGCTTGTCATGAACAAGGGAATATTTGAAGGTTTTACTTAACTCACTTTCACATTTTTTCACAGATTAGTATTTTTTTAGACTCTGTTATGTTGTTTTACTTGAGTCTTGCCACTAAAACAAATGAACATTGTGTCACCACTTCTCAGTTCCTTTATACAGATGTGGCTAAGAGAGTTTGGAGATGGTGTTACCTGCATAAATGTTGAAGTCAATGCTATGTATAATCATGATGAATTACATTCAAACTACTCCATACATAAATCTGGTCACACCAGAACAAGAACTGTGGGAAGTGTATAGCATTAATATATGCTCATTACATTCCTCCTTTCACTGGCTCCGAGGCTGTCAGGCTGGCCACAGAGTGGGGAACTTGAAATAATGAGGAGTTACATTTAGACTAGAAAGCATTGCAATTCTTCATTGGAAGGGGGATGGCCTTTAAGAAACAATGCTTCTGTGATATGCAATGGCTGCTAAGGAGTAATGATTTATTTATTTTTTTTTTTTTAATTGGTGGCAAAGGAGCTTGTCCCATTTTGCAAGTTTATTGAAAAAAGTCAGGAGTTAAAAAAACCTTAAACACCTTGAAAACTCAATTTTAAATGTATAGCGCAGATTTCTACTGTCTTTCTTTGACACCAAAGACAAATTTCCTACTGATTTTATCAGGAACAATATGAAGGCCTGGAAAGATAAGTAATGCTCTTTCTCCTTCACGTGAAAACATGTCATTAGGTTCCTCCCTGGATAGTTTTGGCTATAGCATTACAAACATACACCAAGGACTGAATGTGGCCTCGCAACAGAAAACATTTTGTTTATTCAATTTGCAGAATGAAGGCCCTCCTGGCCCCAAAATGGGGAGGAGGAATACAGAGCAGGCCGCCATGCAAGGTAGGGTGACTCCTTCCTTGAACAGAGTGTGTCCAGAGCAGGAAGTCAGTACCCAGAGAGATAATTTTGAGCTGCAGTGCCTCACTTTTGCCCTTACATCTGTCATATTGCTTGTCCTCAGAGCTGCTGAGTGATAAGTGCCCCTAAAAATCCTTTTCTCTATTGCAGGGACATAGTGTGGATTCATCTAACTTAACTCCCAGATCTGAAACTTTTGCTGAGGAGCTTTGTTGGTTTGGGTGGAGGATGTCATGTTACATCAGGTGTTTTTCAGAGAAGAGCAGCACTTTAACAGCCAGCTCAAAGGGAGGGAATTTCCTTTCCAGGCAGAATGAGCAGGCAGGTCTTTTGTTGATCACCAAGTCTGTGGTTTATTTTCTTTGTGTGCTGAATGCCCTAGCTGGTGATAGGACTACCAGGCTCCATTGCCAGCAGCATACTGTGGCACTAGGGCTTATATCTGACTTCCTACAGCTGCAAATGCTGACAGCACTAATATTTCACAATGCCTGGGACACAACCACTGGGATGAAAGAGAAAGTCTTCTAACTGAATTCATGCAGTGAGAGAGGCTAAGGAAGAGTGGCTTTCTGCAGAAGGAAAAGCTGCCCTAGTAGAGCTACCCCCTGCTTTTATGTTACAAAGCCCACTCCCATTGCTGAGTCCCTTCTTAGTCTCTTATGCCCCAATGTGTTTCTTTCCTGACTGATTTTTTGATTTGTATCTTCCACTTGGATGTGATTTGGCAGAGCAATTCATGTCTCTGTTTCCTTCAGACTGAGTTCCTGTAATGGAGGATGAGGATGGATGCAAGTTTGTGCAAAGAGCCATGTGTTAATTAACACCATTCTTGATTTACTACAGCTGGACCTTCAAGGTCAGATCCTGCTCATGAAAGCTCCTGTTGAATCCCTTTTGTCCTGTGGTTCATACAGCTGTACTGGCATGCAGTTACCTTCCTGCCTCTGACTTCAGCTGAGTTGTGCCTGTCAGCCTGCTCTCGTTATGTTAATTGTAGATGCCGGGCCCTCCTTGTTGGGTATTGTTCTGCTGAGGTTTTGTTTTGAGAAATGCTGTCCACCCATAACTGGAGCTAAAGCAAAGAACATTGTTGTACACAAGGAGAGAAGATTTTAAATCTTGAATAGATATAAATATTTTCAGTTATAAATAAACATGGAAAATTCTAATGTGTTGATAAGCTTCAGCTTTTAATACTGTTTTATTTCATTGGCTTTCAAGTTTTGTCACCAATCGCAAATAGGTATTTTCACTGCTGAGATAGGCTGCTTTCTGTTGTGAGCTCTCTCTCAGTGATTCACTTCTCTGGTCTCCTAAGAAGTTGGTTTGCTCAAGGTGGTGTAGCTGTTGTTATCCTTGAGAATAACACACAGGTCATGGATGATATAGATAACAAACCAGACACTGTTTAAAAAAACCTCGGTTCTGAGAACCAATGTTGTTAATAATCCTTGATCTCTGCTGGCTGTTTGTAAACTTGACAGTCTGCTTCAAGGGTAGACTTGGTATTTTCAGTCTTAACTAACAGGCAGCCATGTTATAGGATGCATACTGGGATATCACTAGGATCAGAATAATTAAACTCGATTATAATCTAAACTGGGATCACATCTGAGATTTCACAGTCAGCACAGGCCTCCCTCAGATCAGTAGCTGTTGGAGCTGTAGTTGGCAGTCACACAAATACTAAGAATTTGAAATTGGGGTCAAAGTTGGTGACATGACTCTGTCTCTAATGATGATAGATATGTCAGGGATATGCAGACATTTTGTACTTTTTTAAAGGTGGGCCTAGATAGAAGAACTTTTTCGGAGTTTTCATGGTTCCTCATGTTAGTTGTACTACTAAGGTAAATCGGCATGGGAGAACACAGGCAGATAGAAACATAAGCAGAACAAAGCAAATACACTTCATGTTACAGGACCATATGGGCAGATTAAGCCCTACCTAAATGTGGGGTCTGCACCCTTGCTGAAGTTCTGTCACAGCCCAGCCAGTGCACAGTGCTGACTCCTTAGTGCTAAGGAGTCAAAAAGTCCTCTTGTGCACTTTAGTGAAACTGCATCTGTAGGACAGGGTGTATTCATTATGTGCATGTTGGAAAAATGAGGTAAAGAAAGGAAAAGGGGTATAAACATAGAAAAATATGTACATTTATTTCCAACACAGCATGCTACATGTAGCACATTCAGTGGACTGCATGACTCTAGGCTCAATTCAAATCCTGAAATTCCGAGACAGGAGAGTTTCTTTTGAACTCACTAAGAGAGAGACTGAATTTCATGCGCATTTGAAGTTTTCAGATGTGATTTCAGATGTGATCCTTGCAATAAAAGCACTTGATGGATGTCTGATTTGTGATGTGCCCAAGGGTATCTCATTCTGTGGCATAAGTTGATAATAGGCCTAGCCAGCACATACAATGATTGTTGCTCCTAAATCAGAACACATAGGCAAGGATGGGAATGAAGCTTTAGTGTGAGGAAGTCAAACACAATCTCAGACTTTTCTCATAGGCATGAACAAATCTCTTGATGCCTCTCCCTTTCTAATTTTAGTGATAGAGATGTGATTTAGTGATTCCTGCTTTTGCAGGAATTTTTAATTGTGGTTGGTTTCTTCACTTAGAACTTGCATGGCTTGTTTAAACAACATTGCAGTTCTGGAGTTCTTTTGCAACATCTTAAGAGGGCTCTAAAGCAATATAAAACAGACTAGGCCTGACCCCAGGGAAGTTAAGACATGGGTTCAAAGAGTCTTATTCACTCATTCTTTCTGCAACCCAAGAACAATCGTATTTTGCACCTGGAGTACTAGTTTGTCCAAGGCACAAATTGCCCCCAAATTTTGCTTTCTGTCTTCATGCCTTTCTATGGCTCTAAAAGAATCTACAGGGTTTTTCACAACCCTTCTCTAAAAAGATGCCTTTGTTTTTCCTGTCACTGCCATAAATGCTTTCCTGTGGGTCCTGGGATAAAGACAAGAATTGTACTTCTGAAAGTGGAACATCTAAATACTTCCCTTACAGCGCACTAGGTTAAAGATAACATGATGATAATTGCCTGTTGCTGTAATATCATTGTAGAAAAACTGGTGTATTTCTGAAATTTTCTGAAGTGTATTGCAGAAAGTCAGTACAGGTTTAATCCTGCCCAGACTGTCAGTGCCCTTGAGCAGGCTATTTGGTCTCCGAGTAACTCAATTTCTTATAACTGACACAAGAACACTTCCCTAATGTTTTTCTATGCTGGGGCTAAGAAGTGCATTAAAGACTGTAAAATCCTTGTAGTCTGCAATGGTCAAACCATTTAAACCATTAAGGTAGATGTTAAAATATCTGAATACACAATCTGCCCAGAAGAGCCTGGGATCTCCATGAGGTATTGCAGCCCATGCTTTGCCTACCTGTGCCAGAATGCTGCACCGCCTTGTGTGTCAGTGTTAATTAGCATTTCCCTTCTTGAAAGGATTTGTTAGAGAGCACCATTTTACTCCATCTCAGACAATGCAGGCTGACTGACATATCTGGGAATGCTCATTGCAGGCAGTAAGCTTTGAGGTGATGACAATGCCTCGTAAGGGACCCGCTAGCCAGATGATCCTGCTGGTGCTTGGGTGTTAACTGAAGATGGTCAGGGCTTCTGTAGTGTCCTAGATCAACACACTTCATTGTAGTTCTCTGCATACTGTATCTTGCATCAGATCTGTCCTGTTAAATCAATGGAATTATTTAAATAAATTATTTTTATTAATTTATTATATGAAAAAATTTAGAGCAAATTCCTTTGATGTGTGATATCCTAATCACACCCGTAGGGCATTAGCAAGCACAAGGCACATCTGAGGGTCTCTAATTCCCTAGTGGTGTGATTATATCTCATAATATTCACAACCCCCTGGAGCTTCTTTACTGGTATAAATAAATCAATTATTTAAGTCAAATACTTTGATCATTAGAAGCTGCCAGTGAGTGCTTGAATGCCTGAGCTGTGCAATTCACCAGGAATGATCTTGCTTCTCAAAATGCTGAGCAGCAGAGCTGAGTGCTACCAGCACTTCATTTCAATCTGCTTTATAAATGAGATTAGAAGTCAGTTTCCAATACTTCATCCTGGATAGCAAGGAAGGGAGAACTTTACCAGGGTGAAATTATGAGATATTGCTGCCAACAGATCCTTTTATCATTTAACACTGCTGTCATAAGTTAAATGTGAGCTACTGTTCATATTAACTAATAGCTATTATACTGAAAACTGACACAGGGATTCCAGCTAATGCACCATGAACCTGTTTCACACACACTGCATCATATTAACTATTATTTGCACATATGGATGGAAAGGAGTTTTGAGTCGCTTGGGATATATGGCAAATTAGCATTTTATATCATATTAATGAAGTGCTAATTGCTCCTTGCAACCTTTTTTTGTGCAAATTGAATGGGTCCTATTTGCATTGTCATGTAACTGCTGTATTACCTTGCAGCACTTTCATTAGGATGAGGCAGCACAGAGTTCATCAAGGAAAAATATTAATAATTGTGAGATAATTAGTTATGAAACCAATATTGTTTAAAGTAGACCAGAAACACTGCAGTTAACTTTGGTTTCACTTGGGAATATTTTTATTAATAGGTTTTAAAATATATCTTTCATTTTGTATACATTAAACTGACATATTTACAAACAGAGCTTCCTGCTTCAATATTTTATTTTTCAGTTCTTGTTTGTCAGGGTGCTTTGCATCTTCTAATGAAACATGAAATATAGCAAAAAATAATAAATAAAGTAGTTTATTGCTGGTCATTTGTCTCTAAAATGAATTACAAGTCTGGAGCTCTTTGAAATTGCAAAATAAGAAAATATCTCTAAAGATATTGAATTTACAGGTGTCTGTGAGTCTGATCAAACAGAAGCGAAGTCTGTAAAACAGTTTAAGAAACGTTGAAGATGTTACAGTCCTAAGCATTTGCAGGATCTTGTTAACTATCACAGATCAATTCTCCATAAGTGTAAAATATAGTATGTGATATTTTCAGCCAGAACAGGTGTTTTGGTGAAGAGAGACAGGTGGAAAAATGAGGTAAAAAATTTGAAAGGTAATTTTATGATAACTTGGATGTTTCCATGATTGTGGAGGAAGCATGATTAATTCCTGAAGCCTCTGTGGGAAAGGCACCCAAACAAAATGACATAAATCTCCATTAGAGGGTTTAAATACTTTTGCCAAGAAAAACGTGAGCTGAACTTTAGGTACACAGCCCTTTGCCAGTCAATTCACCCAGATTTAGGGCCTGCACCTTTTTCTTTTTCGGTGAAGTATTTAATATGGACAGGTTACAGCTGAAGGCCGTGTGACAGCTTTATTGCTGTTGCATGGGCAGCATGTTTTCTTTGATTGGGAAATAGGCTGTGAACTTCTAGAAAGGTATGTACAAAAAAATGTTTCCAGATATTTGTAGTTTTAAACAAAGGTTGTTAATACTCATTGACTAATGCTTTCATTCTCACTCTTTTGGCTGTGTATGCTACACATTTGTGTACATTTAAACTTTTGTGTTTGTCACAAAAGGGAATCTCAAGAGACAACTGGATGAAGAAACTGTGCATAGTACAGTCAGAGAATATTCTCAAGTGTCTGCAGGGGAGGGGACTTAGGACTCACACCTCAAACAGACATCCTGAGCACAGAAATAGTTGCACAGGACCTTGTCCCAGGCAGGCAGGAAGCAATGCAGCAAGGAAAGACCTTCTTGCTGATCTAGGCTTAAGACTTTTTCTAAACAAGCACAAGCAGCTCAGCAGATTTTTCAGACTGAAAATCTGGATAGGGACATTTGCAAATTAGTTTATTTAACCCTGTATATCATCCTGGTTTACCTGATGTAAAAATACAGATCATCTGGATTTCAGTTGTATTTTGCCCACTTAAGGACCAAACCAGAAATACTTGATTATGGTACTACTTGCATCCAATTTGTACACAACCAAAGGAACTGTATAAGTGAGCAGAAAAAAACTATCTTTAAGCCTTTGCAAAATGCTTTCCAACCTGTCTACATAAGCTGACTTGCTGAAGTCTCTATGGTGAAAAATNAAATACTTTGTAGCTCTTGCTATGGCATTCTGGGAGACTTCAGTAGATGGTTTTGAGAACACACATATTATTTTACTGGTAATGTCTGAGTGCATCAGGGAAGTCTTACCTGACAGCACTGCACAAGCTTGCTGCATTGTGTGCATCAGAACTGAAGTTTGAATGGGCATGGTGAGTTATCACAACAAATGTGGACCCTGTGGGGAATTGTTTACTGTGTGTAAGAAGATGAGGAGATCCTGGGTGTGGACAGGAGAAAAGGGCACTGTGACAACCTCAAGAATTTTATGGGTTTATGTTAAACAAACAGCTGCAGTAATATAGGAGGTTATCAGGAGCCTCAGGAGATCCAAGAGCAAAGCTCCAGTAGAGAGATAGAGGAATCAGATGCACAAACATTCTTCCCTGCTGATAGGTAGGACTGCGCTGGAATATTCTTCTGCTAGTCCAAATGAGTCTGGAAGAGGAGCTGAGCAGAAAAGGGAACTTTTGGTAAATGAGGAAGGCTGCTTCTTGCTTCACAGGCCACTTCCTGTTACATGCTCATTTCTTTTCCAGGCATAGCTGACAGGAGTCCTTGCTGAGCTCCTGAAGCTGATGCTGGGCTATGCAGCTCTTAAGCTCTAGTTGGAGCACAAGCCTAACTTAAGGTCATGGCTACCAAAAGTTTGACATAGTGTTTGGTCAAACTATGGGAAACAAATTCGACTTCACTACAATTCCCTGAAGTTACTTCGCCTGGTTAGAAAAGCACTCCTGATTTCCTCGTTGGCAGAGATTTTTCTTTTTCTGCTGTGCCCTGTGCCTATGGAAGAAAAGTGCACTGACTCTGAAGCAAAGCCATAAAGTGTGTGCCAAGGAGGGGGGACTTCAAGTCAGGCTTGGAGACACCTTGTTGCAATGACATGGAAGAGACTTAATTGCTGTTGCTGAGATCTGTATCTCTTATTTNAAAAAAAAAAGAAAAAGAACACTTCCTTCTATGGGCTGATGAGTAAGAATCTTTTCAGACACCTAAAATGAGTAATGTGAAAAATTAATAGTTTGGAGTCCAAAGCAAAGTTTGTGTGACCTCGGAAAGGGAGGGAGAGAGAGAGTCTTCAAGGGAATGACAAGAATCTAAAAATATTGATTTCAATTTGCCATGGGAGGGAGCAGGAGAAACAAGCCATTGGAACAAGTTTCTGAAGCTCCCCACTAGCTGGAATGTTGAACAGCAGAGTGAAAACAAACATTTCTGTATGGTTTGCCTTCTCAGAAAAGATTAAGTCCAGGCCCTCTTGTCTTGCACTCTGTCACTGGCAGCCTCTGGTCCTGTTTGAAACACCAAAGAAGGCAGAACTTTCAGTGCTGGTGGTTTGTGGATAAAAAGAAAAAAGCTATGGAGGATATTTTGCTTTGGGCAGTGATTTCAGGCTGCAGCAAGATCCAGCCTGTGCACTTGTGAAGGGCTATGCTCAGCATCTGGGGCTGGAGGAAGACAAAAGCACTCCTAGAGCTCTTCTAGGAGTGCCTGCATCAGGTAGCCCTCTGCCTTTCCCCAAATTCAGAGTCCTCAGCTCAGATTTCATGACGCCATGTGATTTGATTCTACATTTTGTATGATTTCAGACCAATTGCTATCTCAGGAGCACTGCTCCAGGATCAGTAGGCCTCAAAAACCCTGCCTCAGATGGGCCACCTTTCCCTTGGCAGGGAAGAGCACAGTGTGCATGTGTGTCTCCAACTGGCCAGACAAGAAGGAAGCTTTGGTATTTGACGTGACTTTTTCCTTTTTAATACAGGTCCAAGCAAAATCACAGTCTCTGTTGCTTCATATCTTCGAGAAGAATGCAATAACTGAAGTAAGATGAGAAACTGAAATTTGGAAATGGAAATGGCTTAAAATCAATGGACCTAAAGGTGACTGGGCTATTAACATGAGATGAACTTTCTTGTGACCTATATGCATGGAAAGATTGACACCTATGCAGGATCAAAGGAGCTTATGAAACACTACAGTACATGAGAGGAAATTGAAAATGTGTAGGTTGTCGATCTCAAGAGTGGCATTTATTAGTTATTGTACATAATAAGTATTGTGTCAGAAATGAAAGGGATTAACTCTCACCCAAGGTACTGCACCTGAGCAAATATTGTCTTGCCTGGGTGAAGTTTGTGCCAACACAAAGAAGACTTGGTATGAGGCTATGTACTGCTTAAGTCTCACTTAAGTCTTCAAAATGAGGATTATGCAGGATTTTAGTGGTACAAAAATATAGGGACAAATTTCAGCCCTTATATTGCCACAGTGTATATCCCTGGGGCTTCTGGACTAATGTAGTGTCTCACTAGGAGACATCAAAGCTGTTGGAAAGTGCTTTCTCTGCAGACACACCACTTTCCAGATTTGAGAGGTTTTCATGTCACTGAACTGAAGCTCTGAAAGGCTTTTAGAGAAAAACTAAATGGATAAGTGAGTTTTAATTGTGAATATTTTATTTTCAACTGTGTTTTCCATTGGCTCAAATGCTTTGGTCTATGTAAGCAAGCAGAAGAACATTTTGCTGAGGTTAGGTTTTTCTGTGAAACACTGTAAATTTTGTAACAGCAGTTGACAGTTTGTTGTTGGAAGTATGAATAGAAAACTCAAAGTTTCAAAATGAAAGTAACAAATATTTTCAGGCCAGAGGAACAAAATCTTATATCTAAAGAAATAAGGAAACATTTTTCATGCTGAATCCTTCTGTCTAGATCTGCTTCCAGCAGATGATACTCACCTTTCAAGCACACTCTTGCACCTGGGGTCAGTTTGCACACCTCTTGCTAAATATTTTCCAGTTTGTGGAAGAATGGTGAAATGGTTTCACAAGAATGCAGACCATTGACTTGACATCCGTTCCCATATTTAATTGCTTGTCTTAATGATAAGGCATTCCTATGTAAGCTGGACTGTAACCACCAAAGTGGAAAGAAGTAGGATATAATCTTGTACACACACTATTTTTAGAAAAACATTTCCTAGGGTTTTTTTTTCTTTTTCTGTGATTCCCATATTTATTATGTCTGTCTTTTATCCTGCCACAACATAGGCTGAGAGGAAAAGAAATGGGGAGCCTCATGGCGTCTTTCTATAAAGCTGCCTCTCCTGTGTATTAACCTGTTTCCAGGGATATCTTGTAGTGATGCCTCTGTTTTTTCCATAATATGTTCCAAGACATGGAGATCACTAATGGGGCGGGAGAGACTTTGGGACACTGTCATTTGAAACTGTTCCTTCTGAGAGGATGTTGCTGCACTGACAATGGAATATTTTTGAGGGGCTTGTGTCACCCCCGCTGGTGTCATTACTGCTTACACATCCTGAGAATGCTTATTTTCCCTACCAAGCTGATCCCTGAGCCCTTGCTGTATGGCTGGCTTACTGGAATTGCTGGTTAGTCTGAAGGATCATTTTACACAGTTTTGGGGTTCCCACCCTTTTTTTTTCTTAAATTCTTTGCAACTCAAATATATTATGATCTGATATTTTTAGATTAATTTATTTTGTTTCTCTATTAATTTGATCTTACACATATAATTGTCAGCACTGTATTTTTTATCTTGCATTAGTGTAGTGGTTGTGTTCTGAGCTGAAGGTGATTAGTGATCTGAGAAATCCAGGCCACTGTTGGTTTAGGTAAAATGATCACACATGAATAGATCTGCTCTGCATGCCAGCAGCCCTATAACGCTTCTCTGGCATTTGAGGAGGCCATAGGGTGACCATGGGCTCCTCTGTCCTTCATCTAATTCTTGCCCAGTGTAAGAACACTGGAAAGCAGATCATTGTCCTCACAGGATCCCTGTGAGGTTGGCAGTACTGCTGTCACCATTTTGCAGATGAGGAAATTTTTGGCAGAAGAGAATCTAATGATAACCAGCATTCCTCTAATATACTTCAGATAGTGATCTATAGAAGTATGAATTCTCTGCTGTCTTTTTACCTCCTTCCCAAGTTTGGCAGAAGACATTGTATTCTTCCTGATTTCTGTCCTAGTTAGAATTGTTCTGTCATCTGTTCCAAATTAATTTCTGTGACTTTCCATGATTTCCCAAATAAAAATATTGGATTGCATTTGTGTCATGTTTACAATGTACATGGAGGAGAGGAGAAATCTCAGAGGAGTCAGATCATGGATCTTCAAGCTTGCATCTGCATTGCTGTGACACTGTAAGCACAGAGCAAGCAAGAACTTTTCTGTGCTAGGTGAATTTCTAGAGAGTCTTTCCTTTTAATGATCAACAAAATGTTTTGGAAAGCAGGATGATTCTATCTTGGTATGTTTTTGATGCATCAAGGCAAAAGTAATGAAATATCAATTTCTTTATTATTAGGGGGAAAAATGCATTTAGATTTTTGGTTTGACCCACTTGATCACACATTGAAGAGAAAGAGAAGGGGAGAAAGAGAAATGAAAAGTTTTTCTGTCTCAATAATTTCTAGATAAACATCACCAGTGAGCTTATTAGTATGGCATTTTCAGTGGAAATACAGTATTTCAGCTGGACAAAATGCAAGAATGTTTCCCACTCAGGAATGGAACAATCCTTCATACTGCCACGGCTGCCTCAGCTCCTAATATGGATTTAGCAAGTAGCTCAAAAATACCCATCAGAACCCAAAGACACAGTTGCTATGGTGGTTTTTCAAATCCTTAAAGGAGTATACAAAAAAGTTTTTAAAAAATTTGCTTTAAAAATTATTGGTTGCAAAATAGGAGGGATCTTGCATTTTCCCAGAGTTACTAGCCATTTGTTTTGATTTCTTCCATAGCAGGTTCTGCCTTGAATACACTACAAAATTTGATTCTGTGTGTTTAATGTGCACTGAGCTCAAGAAAAAGCCTTCTGTCATAATGTCAGTGCCATTCTGCTCTTAGAGATTGTAGCTTTCAGCTTGATGCTTTCTTGTAATGACACTACTATTGTTCATCCTTGTTTTGATGTTCCCTTGATGTAAAGTGTGTTTTCTGAATGAATAGTTTGCTCCTTGTTTATAATTCAAATTGCTGAAGCCTATTTTCATGGGATTTTTAATTATACAGCATTTAATTCCAGAGCTCATTTTCTTTGAGAAGACTCCTCAGAAGGCTTTTAAATACCAGGATACCACTTTTTGTTCAGGAAGTCTCTGAGTCACAGAGGACTGCAGGAGACTGTGCTGAGGAGCTATCACTGTGTGCTTATCCTGATATAACATTGTTTCCTAAGTTTATGTAATTGGTTAGTGATGCAGGCATGATGGATATGTGGTCTTACCTGGTACAGCTCCTTTATGTCCCTATATACACAAAATGTGTGTATGCCTGCATTCCTCATGTCTTTTTTGGATCTCACTTTCTGCATTTCTTATTATATAACTGGAAGTCACTTACAAAAGGGTAAACATTTAAGGTAATATCCTAGCAGAAATCCCAGACTGTGGCTGTATTGGTACACTGGGCAGGGCCAGGAGCAGTGGCATTGGTGACCTGTGAAGTTTGGGTGTTAGCACACTCTGGGGCATGGTTCTGCCCGTGCCAGCCAGTGCTCTTTGCAGCTGGGCCTGGAGATGGGTCAGGGCAGCAGCGAGAGCCAGGGACTCTTCCAAGCAGGCAGATATGGATGAGAGCTCCTCTTTGGGGATTGAGCAGGACAGAGTTTAGCCATATGGACATGGGCTGTGCCATAAAACTTGTGCTCAGGGGCAGAGAATTGGCCCTGAACTGCTGTATTTTCTATTCCAAGGCAGGCCTGTTGATTTCTGTGCCGCAGTGCCAGGCCCTAAGACAGAATGCATTTACAGCTCTCTGTATACAGGACATAATTTTAATGCTTGGCTCTTGCTGCAAAAAATGTCACAGTGAACTTCAAGAGGATTGTTTATGTCCCCAGAACCTTAAGCTGGAATAATGACTTTAATTTATTTATGCACATTTTGACAGCTTGTTATCTTTTATTCCGTAAAGCTAAATGTGGTCTCAACACCTTGGAGTTATTGCTACCGAGTAATGATGCCAAGTAGGGAGAGATTGGGATTTTTGTCTCTGAGCAGGGAGGATCTTTTCCATTCTGTAAGGATTTAAAACTACTGTCCTTGTCCCTGTCTGTGTGTTTGAGAATGTATGGTGAAACTGAGGGGTGATGTGTCCTAGCTGTATAACTGAGTGGGAACAAATTGACTCTACATCAACACTGAATGCTTGAATAACCCAGAAACCAGTGACCTTTGCGTGGGAGCTGTCATACTCAGACAAGAGATGGGGAGCTCTGTCCTAGGGTAGAGACCTGTAAATGCTTGCTTGCTCTGTACTGTGACTCAGTTTGTTTTAGATCTGCTGAATGATGCAGATTGGGTACCCCCTTAAGAGAAATTCAGTCTCTGAAAGACAGACCCCTTCTGGTCTGAAAGGGTTGTATCATTTCTGGGTGTGTTTTATGTGCCCATATTTCCAGTGTCTAATATAATGCTTTAAGTTTGATATTATATTGACAGCTAATCTAGGTGTTCATAGGAGCATTGAATACTTTTGTAAATGAGTAGAATATGATATTAGTCTGTAGAAGGCTGTTTTGATGAGGAGTTTAAATGAAAACAAAAGAAAACAGTAAAACCAGAACACTGGTCACTAGATTCTGTGTGATTTTGAGTTTCTTTTCCTGTTGTCTACATCAATACCTATACTGTTAAAGAAAACTGTGATGAAACATCCCCCAAGCACCAAATTGTCTACAATTAAGTGTTAGAAGAGTCCCTGGCAGGCTTTAGACCTGGACCAACTAGATTTCTCAAATAATTTATAAGCAACATTCAGGGATGAGCTCCAACCCAGAACCCATTCTGAACCTGACCATCTTGTCTTGGAGGTAAAGAGGGTTAAATAATATGAATAGGAAATGTGTGCAGCCAGTAGCTGTAATCCCAAAGAACTGTCCCAGGCTTGTTCACTTGTGTAGTGCAGATAGAGCTAATGCAAGCTTACTTCTATAGCATATACATTGGGAAGATGTGTTGAAATGGGGAAATGGAGAAAGAGTATGTTTAACCTAATCCAAGATATTTGGGGATGACAGAAATCACATTAACACAGAGACTTAATTCCTTCCTGAATGTCTTTTATTGGCTCTTAACAGTAGTAGCACGAGAAAAATAACATTCATGATGGGCCAGTGTTGGTCCCTGGAGTCTCAGTAGGGACTGCTGAGAGACAAAGCTGTAAATATGTCATGGTGGACTGAAAAGGAAAAGGTACCACTCTAGGGGGGAACTCAAAGACTAAGTGTTGGCTCTTGTTCACTAACCTGGGTGACAGGGCAGACTGATCATTGCCTTTGGACTTCAGTCTGTGTTCTAATGCATTATTTTTTTTAATACTTTTTCTTAACGGACTACTCCAACAGCACAGTTTCCAGGGCCAAGTTCATTTATACTCCACATGGAGAACATGAATAGTTACTGCTTCAGAAACAATAGGAGGATGTTACTCTGCTGCTGAAAAAGAGACACAGATGAGAATGATCCTATTACCATTCAGTTACTGACTCCTTAATCAAAGCTGTAACTAGGTTTATAATCCAAGAGAAAGAGCTGTGGCCACATTGGGGTTCGTATGCAAAGTCATTCACCATCAAATTCTAGTGGTAGAAGTTTGGTTTCCTCACTCCTGCCCTGAGGGAATGATCAAAGTCAATCTGACAACTGACCGTCTCTGCAGTCCAAGGAAGGAGATCTGCTTGAACATGAGCTGAATTCCCACCTTTTTTTGGGTTGCATTTCATATCAGGATTTGAATATTGTATTGTGAATGTCTCTCAGGGATGGTGAGTTTATCAGGATGGCAATTGCATATAGTTCTGTGATCACAGTGACAGTTCCCTGGTCTCTAAAGTAATTTCCTGAAAAAATAATATGAAAATCACAAGTGTTAGTCAGTGATTTTTAAGTAATTAAATACAGCTGAAAAGATAGATATACAAGAACTTGGGCCAAATCTTGGCTATAACCTTATGTCTGAATTGTGTAGAGTATGGCATGCTCCACTATCCTTTTTGTGAGAAGGTAGAAGTGGGTTCCATTTCCTGAAACAGTTGCCGTTCCTGATGTTAGCAGAGGCAGATCTTGAAGATCGTTGAAGAAATGAGCCATTGGGAGTTTGATGTAAGTTAAGTTCTACCGTCAGTGAAGTCTGCTGTTGTCATCTACAGGCACTGTGGTATTTTAGCCTTGGCTCCTAGTCCTGGCCTAAAGTACCTAGGTCTTTTTTCAGAACTGGCCGGTCCTGACACATAGTGAAGAATGCACAGCCTATGTCTTACCCTGGATTTTCATCTTGCAAAATACACATAGTTAATCTCTGTCCTGTCCCCTTTTCAGACAGAAGACACTGGCAACGAGGAGCAGTTGATGGAGTTCCTGACAGCAGATGTTTCTTTTAATTTGGCTGCTACAGGGGTTTTCAATATACTAGCAAGAATTTTTTTCTCTTGTCTGTGAATTCATGTGAAAATGAGTTATGGAGCTGAGGCCTGGACTGCATTAGGGAGTTGCTGTGCTTTAAATTAATTTTTTCTACAGTCAAATGGGACCTTTGGATGTTTGGGAAGTCCAACCACCAAATGCTTTCCTTATTTATATACTATGGATGAAAGTGCTCATCTTCATTCCTGCTCCAGAGAAATTGACCTGCAGGACAAGGGGGTGGTTAGTTTTCTGTCCAAATACATGGTGGCAAACTTGAAAGCTCACCTTCTTTCCTAACTTTTCCATTAATTTTATAGCTAGACAGGTAAAAATAGGCTGCTTTCTGGATACTCCTAGTCTCCAAATTATGTTCATGGCTATTCTGAGCTACAGCTCACAATAACTTTTAGCATATTGCAGTATATGGACAAATGGAAGTAGGAGAATGTGACTTTTTATGACTTTTATAAGGAGTTGGCACAAGGTTATTTAGTTTAATTTGGGCTATATTTTGCTAGCTTTTGCACATATGGAATAGCAATAATCATACCTATATAATTCTGTCAGAATCTGTCCTACCAGCTGGAGTGAGCTATTTCACACTGTATCTGATATTGTTTCCTTTTTATCTGTTGAGGCAGAGTGCTTTGCTGTATATCCTGATATCCCATGGCTCCCCTTTTGGAGCTCTGTTCACACATCTTGATTCCATCTGTACTGTTGAAGAGGCCTGCTAGGTGGAACATGTATCTGTCAAACACATGTCCATTCGGGACAGCAGCCCTTTATGGGTCACGCCTTGAAACATCGCTAATTTGCTTTCAAAGGGAGCTATTACAAAATGCCTTTTGTATTATTAGGCCTCAGGACAAGGACATCAGTTGAACACAGTGAAACACTGCAACTGCTTCAGCCGTGGTGTTCCTTGTTGCAACAGATATGAGAATCAGTCACCTCTTTGTGTTGGAGCGCTGCACCTCTTTAGGAGATGTCCCCTGATGTGAGAGGGGATGGCTGAATGTGTGTTAAAAGGTCCAGGGGACAGAATCTTAGTGATCCACAGCATCCATCAGATGCTGTTGAACAACCTCAGGAAATGAGTGGAAATCTGACTCTTGTTTGACTATCCTCAGTCCTGAGAATGGCGCAGTGGGTGCAGAGGGTTGACATACACATCTGTGCAGTCCCTAACAGTGCTTTGAAGATCTGTGTTGCAGCAGCCTGTGGCTTTTTATGATGCAGTCATGTGCATTTTTAAGACTTAGAATTAGACACCTTTGTGCTTGAAGTTAAGCATGACTGTGACTCATTCAGCTGTCACTCTTACAGACTTGGTGTGAGAACCATATGGAAGGGAAGAAGTATCCTAGACCCAAGATGCAAGTTTATGGATTGCAAGACAGGAGGCCAAACACTGAAACAATATCTAACAAAAGTGAGTACTTGGTCAAAATTTCCACTTTTATTTGGTCAAATTTCCAACATAAATCAAACCATTTTCTCATAGTGGCTTTTCCCATTGGTAAACTGTGAATCTTCCCCCACAGCTAATTAACTATTTTCAGTTAGTTACAGTCACTCATAGGCTGCACAATCTCTGAGCACATTAGAGCCATAGTAGTAGTCTGTCTGGCATTTGTAAACAGGCAACACTTGGGACTTTGTAATACTCTAACTCAGTGAACTAGTGTGCCAAAATAAAGGTCATTTCAATTTCATATTATGTCACGCAGTTTTGAAATGACATGTGTTTAATGATTTTTCTCCAGTAAACGAATGATAGCAAGAATTAAACTAATATGCTTTGATGATATGCCCACAAAAAAGGGCAAAATATTCTCAAAAACATTAAACTAATATTTTTCCAGAAAAAAACCCCACAACCCATAACAAAGATTCAAACTCCTACCCAAAGCCTCTGCAATGAAGAAAATCAGACTTCTTTGCCCTTTCCAGATGACAGTTTGCAGAAGTTTCACTGTAATTTATTTATATGTGTCCATCACTGCAGAGAGTGAGGCTGATCTTTTGATAGAGGCAGAAGAGCACGAAGGCTGCAATTTGAGCTTGTCACAGAAGCTGTATCACAAAGCTCATAACAGGACCACTAAAAGAGTGGAAAAACTGGTCCTTATGTGTATAAAGGCTATAATTGTGCATGGACATATTTAAAGTCTTCTAATTTAGCAAAGCCTTCTTGTCTTCCAACTCTGCATAGTATTCTAGGTAGTTTCCCTCTGCCATCTTTCTAGCAGACTATGGGCTCAAACAGGAGCACAGGAGGTGCTATCAGAATATCAGGAAACACTTATTCATGGTGAGTGTGGTTGCTCACAGATTGCCCAGGAAGGCTGTGAAGTCTCCATCCTTGGAGATTCAAAAGCCATCTTGACATGGTCCTGTGCAACTTGCTTCAGGTATCCCTTCTTGAGCAAGGTGGTTGGGTCAGATGACCCGCCCATGTCCCTTCCAATGCCAACCATTCTATGATTGATTCTGTGGCTGCTTGATCAGGGCTGCTGACATGTTCTTATTCAAAGGCCTAAAGGCATTGAACAAAATCTGTTACCCAGTTTTAGTTTTGGGAATGTTGCTTTTGGTGTTAGCAGTTGGTCGTGTGCCCCTTTTAAGAAACTAACAGTTCCTTCAGCACAGAATAGGCGAGAGAACTGTTTTAATTCTTGGTGGTGTAGCTTTTGGGTGTGCAGGAGGAAAGGTTGTATTGAGGCTTCCTCTCCCAGGAGGAAATGTGAAGATTCCAGGAAGTAGGATGAGCACTCGTAAATGTCTGGTATGAACACTGGGGGTGTACACCTCACAGCAGTTTGTAACAAAGATTTTATCAGCTGCTGCTTTCAAAAGTTGATTCTTAATATTCTCTGTTGTGTTTAGTAAGCAGAGGATGAACTGTCTCTTGAGCTGGTCCCACACCAAGTCATGTCTTCTATTTGGTTGCTACTTCCGTTGAAATAAAACTAATGATAAACTGTAGACCAAGAAGTCAATACTGATTGCAAAATAAATTATCTGTCCCCTTGAACCTCCTGAGTAGTAGGAATAGGAAGACATCAGGGAGAATTTGTTATTAGGCTGCAATCCTAGAATGCGACAGCTAAATTAATCCCAATTAATTTCCTTTGGTGACACATTTTTCTGCATGGCACTTTAGGTTGTCAAACTGCAAAAAAGTCTGCAATGTTGAATACAGATGATAAACCTTCCTATGTTGTTCAACTGATCAACTGGTTTTTTTTGGTCAGTAGTTATATGACATTATTTAATAGAGGACAGCTAAGTCCATATAAGTAATAATTTAAAAACCAGAAAGAGATTGTGTACTTGCTGTCTTAAGTCCACCTGGCCAATTAAGAAATTTAATAATACAACCATTCCTTATCACTCTCAATTGTTCTTACAACCTGTCCTAAAATGTTTTACTGTCAATAATCATGACAAATATAATATGATATTCCTATTTTTCCAGTGCATGGCCATGAGCACTTGCATGAGCTTCTATGATGATAATATTTGGCTTACAAATTATTTTAACAAATTTTGAATTGTTTCTAGTCATATCAAATTCAATGCCAGAAGATAAACAAAATGGTTTCAGGAATACTTTTGATGCTGTGCTTAATGCATTCATAGTAATAGGAAACCAAATTTGTTATCTTTTGTATGCATGTGCCAGGGAACTGAGAAATATCTTAAGACAACAAAATACAATGTCTTTGTTACTTTTCGACTGATACAGTCCCAGCAAAGTTGGTAGAAGTCCTCTTTTGAGCAGAGATAGCAGGATGGCACTGCATTTCTCTTCCTTTGCCATGATTTCTGTATAGGTGCACGCATACCATATCACTGGTTTAAATTGTCTCTGTTTTCTGTCAGGGCAAGTTAAGCTTCAGATCCCATTTCCCATGCAAGGTGCTGTCATGGTGCCTCTTTGCTGGGTACTGTGGCTGCTCAGCCCCAGGGATGGGACAAGAGGAATAGTGCAAGGGCTGGTGCCAGGGATGTCAGAGCTCGGGGAATGCCCCCGGGACTGCAGCTGTGCTCAGGGGCTGGCTGGGCTGCCAGAGCATCATGTCTCGTGTTTCACAAGAGAATTGTATGCAGTCTTCAGTCCTCTCTCATCTTGTGTTTTATCCCAAGACCCATCTCCTTTTGAAAAGACATTTAAAAGGTTCTAATATGTATGTGGGTAGGACTTAGCTCCTAGTAGGAGAAAAATTTTTCAGACCTTGCATGCAAATTTTTGGAAAGGGAGCACACTGTCACATAAACTTGGAGCATGAGAAATGTGAATATGTTCTGTAAATGATGCATTTGCTTGAATGAGTGATCACATTCAAACAATGCATCTTGTTTTCTTTTCTTTAGAGTAATCTTGCGTCCTACCAGAAATAATGACACCATGAAAACAGTTTCCAAACTTTATTGTTGAAGTTTAAGACTTTAATGAGAATATGTACAGACAGTTATAGTCATAAAATCAAAGCTCTTGCTTCCACAATAACCATAACTTTGCCAAAAATGTAGAGATCCTATATCTATACTAATGGTTTAAAAGGCTAATGGTGGGAAATGCTCCTAATTACTTGCCTGTAAAAATATGAGTCACTGGCCAACAAAAAAGTATAAATTCTCTCTATTATAACTTTTGACTTTTGCTGTTACATAGAACTACTACTGAGTTGGCACTTTATTCTAAAAATTAATTTTTTTGGAGGGGACTCCCCAAACTTTATATCTTGCATTAGTTCTTTGTTTCCCTCTTTGTGCATACTCTCCTCCTTAGTGGTTCTTTTAAATTCCAAGATGCTGTATGCTGCCCCTGGCAGAAATGTGTATGTCACAGTGGAACTTCCCATGTTGGTAGGTTTTGAGAAAAGGTAGTGCACAATCCTTCTGACTTGATCTACATGGGAGCAATTGTGGCATTGGGATACATATCTAAGATAATAATTCAGGTGGTATTGGAGTGTTGGAGGTGTTTTTGTTATACAGAGTTGGTTTCAGTACATTATAAGGGGAAGAGGCTCTTTTTAGTATTCAAGGAGGGATGACAGATTGGAAGTTATGTTTGGGATGGGCTCTTGTTGCTACTGAAAATAACTGTGGAGTCTCCAGGGAGTCTATTCAACTCTGCCATATCTATGTTAAAAGGAAAACACGTCAATTGTACTGAAGAACTTGGATAAGTTTCACAAAACCACTTCAGTGTGACTTAGTTTTTTATCAGTTTTAGAGAGTGATGTACCTTGTTCAGACAGGATAAGGATATGAAAAGTAAATAAACCATTCCTGTGTCCAGAATGAAGGAAAAAAAGTGGATTAAGAGGAGCATGGAAAAATATACTGTAAATAGAAGTTTTACTGTAGTAAAATGTTACTGCAGTAATATCTACAGTGCTGGCTTTGGTGACCAGCTTTCCACTGTCCTGCTCTGTGGGCACTAAAGCGGCTGTAAAAGTCTGCTCAGAGGACCATGTTTCAGTCTTTGCATGACTATAAATACCCATTATGTGAGACAGCAAATACTCAGACCCAGGTATAGGTTATATACAAATACTCAGTAGACTTCCCTCCAGACACAGGGAGTTTCCCTGCTCAGGGCAAAGTATCCTCAGCCCACTAAGCAGCTGCTCCCCTTAGTTGTTCCATACTTGGACAAATTATATTTCCCTGCATCAGAAAGTGTACCTTTAAGATTAACCAATGAAAATGATTATTGAGATGCTTTATTTGCCCTTGAGAGAAAAACTCTCTATTGGAAGACGTATCACAAATTGGGAGCTGTGGTTTAGGCTTGGCCATGCTGCTCCTAACTTTTCCCCACATGAGTACATTGTAGCTTAAATTGATCATGGCAAGCAAACTGAAGCTGTTAGTTCATTTAATTGTCAGTTCTGTGTCTGTTTAGTAAGTCAGTCAATGATTCTTCTGAAATGACTGCTGCTACACACATAGCTGCTCATGTGGCCATTGGATGTGTATTGATGGTGCTAATGGAGTCACTGAGCCAAGCTCACATCTGGCAATGTCACAGCTCTCCACGTATTGGCCATGATGGTGATTTGTTGTGCACAGCATCCTGAAAGCCCAGGCAGCATCAGAATCCAATTGACTGGTTTGGGTGATAATAGCTGCAAGGCTGGGGAGCCCATGTGAAACTTGAAAGATGACAGTAAACAGCAAACCAATGGTGTTGATGGTGGTTCAGGATGCACAGGCTATCTTTACAGTAATTTAGATACAGCATCACTTGGGATACCCTAAACTGTGAATTTAGTAGTGATTTTTAAAATATTGAGCTCAACAATAATATTTTAATTAAAAAGAACTTTACAATGAACTTTGCTGACCATTCTGAACCTAGCAAACATAGATGATGAATTTTTTATGAAACAGATCAGAGGGGAGTTTTGATGAATGTAAGAAAGATCAGCAGCAATCTTAGAAGTTAGTCTAGTGAAAATTTAATTTGCCCTGAGTGCAGCAATGGACCTGTTACTCATCTGAAAACATCTTGTAGCAAACAGCTGTTAGGTCACTAGTTCACGTCAGCCTGAAGATAGGATTTCTCTTAACTGTATTCTCTCTTGAGATGTTTTAATGTTATTTTGAAAGCTAATATTAATTTAACCCTATTTTCCCTCTTTTGCATTTCTCATGCTGCTGTTAATAATCTCTGCCTCTTGGATGTTTTGTAGCATTTGCAGATTCAAAACTTCTGATCACTGACTGCCTCGGCTATGTCTGAAGTATTGATATAGAGATGAAAACCTGTGTACTCCACTAGTAACCCTTCTCTGCCTCCTTTGCATCTCTAGAAAATTATCTTTTTTTAATAGCTTTTTTTTCTTCCAAGATTGCTTTCTCTTTGCCAATCACTTCCCTTAAAAATGTCTTTGAGATTTATCTGGGACCATAATGATCATCTTCATCAAAGAACAAGAAAGCAGAACAACCTCTAGCATCAGAGAATTATTCCTCACATGTACAGTTGAATAAGATGGGATTCATGCAACGTCTCAGAATTTTTTCAGAGCAGAGGTATTTGGTTGTTATATAATCATTCCATCATTCTAGGAATTCTTCTAGAAAACAGGATTCTGTGTATAAACTGAAAACTTCATATTTCTGGGTGGGAGGTCGGTGATGATATTTAGTGTTGTACAAATGAGCTGGGATAATCATATGTAATTTTCAACCACCTGGCACTGTGTGAACCAGCCAGAGAAACCTGCCTGGGGTGTATTAGGGAGAAATTATACAGTTACGTATTTCTTTTTATGCTGAGATCAACTAGGGGACCTTGACCCATAGGAAGAATTAGTTCTTTCTCAGAATGAAAAAGATAAAAAAAAGCTGTGTTCTATTGGGCAGCACTGGAACAGCACTGGAACTGAAGGTGCTCTAAGCCTATGGAAATGTTAGGAGTTAGTCTTGTCTCCCTGCTGCTTACTGTGCTGAAGCAAGACCATTATAGGACCAAGGCAGTGTCTCCATGGGAACGTAGAACTCAACTTTAAGAAGCTCTTAAGAAAGAAACTGTGGTTTTGTTTTTTTTTTTTTTTTTCTTTTAAGGCAATTTTATAAGTAGTATTTGAAGAACTTAACAAATGGTCTAAAAATGCTACTTTATTAATGTACCTAGGGAACAATAGGTGTGTAATGGTACTTAAACAGGATGTTACATCTGGCTCACCCAAATCAGAATTATTTTGTAAGAATAAGGTTTGATCATATGAATAAATGTTTTCAGGATCAGACTGCTCACTGTATTGGAAATTTCTCACAGTTAATGGTTCTTCCAGCTAGTCATTCATTGCCAGGAAGGCCCTTTTTATTGATTGTTATTGCATATTAATGGATCTATCAGATATTTATTTGGCAAGTTTCTTGGTTAAACTTACTTTATTGATTTCTCCCAGGGGTAAATGAGCTGCAGAAGTGGAAATAGGCAGTTCTCTTCTGCTAGATTTGGGTATTTAAATGTATTTTCAAAATATCAGCTCTATTACAGGGGCATTTGGAACAGACATTTGGATTCCAATAATGTAGTGGATTTCAAGACTTTTTATAATATAAGGATTAACTCAGAAAACAGATGGATGGACTATGTCAAGGATCCTAGCATGTAGGGAATCATAGGAGGGCAAATTTCCAGCAAAATTCTAGATACCTGTCTTCAGAAATGTCTGTGAAGAAGTCAAAACTGTTTATGTAAATCAAACTGCACATTTTCAGCTACTGCTTTTGTGTGTGCAAATGGAAGTTAAGGAAACATGTCTAGTAAACATGTCTAGTTCCTTTAAATTGATTGTGCCAATATCTGAGAGGTGATTGGATGAATTTATGCATGTTCTAGATAAAACTTGTAGTCACTGCTTCATGTTATTAAGAAAACCATCAACTGAAACATAGCTACATTCACTGAAATGAGTTTCATTCATTGAAGATGTTGGGGCATGTTTAATGCCTTTTTGCTTTGTGTAAAGATGGCAATAAATTTTTCACTTTTGCTAATATTTAAATCAAGTGTCAAAGTTAATAATTACTTTGATGGAAGAGCAGGTTTTATCCATTCAACCAAACCCTCTTTTTTTAACATAAACATTTTTTGTGGCAGGTTTATTTTTGATAGCACTTTGTATAAAGACATTGCCTTCAGGAAGAAACACTGGAATTTTAGGATTGTTTAAAACAAATGTATATGGATATGTTGTCATGACTATGCAGCCTCACATGCAGTTGGATCAAATGGACTTGCAATAATAATGGACCAAACCTGCAATAAAATTCTCTAGTATTTCAGTGGACATGACTGCATGTGAAGCTACTTCAGAATGAAGCTCATGATCCTGGACCTCTTTTCTGAATATATGTATGAAGATGCTTCATAAAACAAATCATAGTAGAGCACTTCTTACAGTGTATTGAATTATACACACAAGGCTACGCAGCAAGATGTAATTTAACCTTATGCATGTGTACCAGGATTTGCATGATCAGTTTTTACTGCAGTTAAATCTGATGTAAAACCAACCTGTGGATCAAACAATAATTGCAATGGGGGGGGAAGTTCATGCAGTGATTTTTCTACCTTGTCCTGGAATAAGATAAAATATCAAATGGACAATATTTGCGGAGTGACTGTCACTTCTCATTGGTCTATCATATTTTGATTATAAACCAAAGAAATTTAAACTTGAGGTAACAAATTTTGGCATTAAAAACTTGGTCTTTACTTCTCAGTAACTGATCCAGAATAAAGTATACTTCTGAACTGCTAGAGAAATAAAGCAGTTATTCAGAATGTGTAAGTTCAGTAACTTCTGTTCTGGAAGCACTTGTCAGAATCACTGATTTTTACACAATCAGTTGCTACATAAAGGCAAAATAGGTTCTAAAAATTAGGCTAGTTGTTACCTAGCAAGGATTGTTTCACCTGATTATCTTTATCCCCACACTATGAACTTCAGTATCCTACTTTTTGTACAAGTATTTTATATGAATTTTCAGACAATTGGCACAATAATTCAAGACTTGCTGCCTTAATTTGAAAGTTAATTGGGATGAAAGTAAGGATTGCATTTAAAGCACAAAAGCTTGTCCTGCATAACTGCATGTGTGGACAGTTCTAATTCAGGAATCAAAATGTCTTCTGGTTTCACTTAATCTACTTTTCATAGTAGTGTTTAGCTTAATCCTTCATTGAACTAGAAGAGGTCTACATATCAGTCTACCTCTAAATTATGTTGGAAAGTGAGTAGGTTTTCCGAATAACTACTATTCATTTTGGAAGTGTTTTTGCAACTATTTAGGTCTATGTTTGATCTCAGCATGCATTGATATGTACTGCAGCCTTTCAAATCTCAAGTCTAAATTTTTCAACTCATCAAATAACAGGCGGCAATTTAAATGCTCAGAAGACTGAGCTCCAAAACCGAATTGAAGTTGTGCTGAGTATTTGTGACAGAAGTGTAACTAAGGTTTGTGGCTTTTGCCAATCTCAAGCTACAATTGGTTCTCTGTTGGTTATGGGTATAGTAATAGCAGTATTTAACCAAAAAAGAGGCAGTGATGATAGTAGTCATTAGCTGAACAAATTGAACCATTGATTGTTTTGATACAGAGGAAATAAAGGCATGTGCACAAATCCCATCAATCTCACTTACATGGTGCTCTGACTTAGGAATAATTCCTTGTGTCAAGACTTAAGGCTGTCAGCTCTAAGAAGCAAGTCTCGTTATCTCCAAGTGTCTGAACTGTGCTTAACCAACTAGAACTGTATTATGGTTGAGAGCTTTAAACATAATTGCAAAATATTGTATAAATATCTTTTTGGCATTTCAGTAGATTCTGAGAATTAAAAATAAAATCTTTGCATTCATCTTTTGGGGAACTCAAGTCATTATTTTTTCATGCTTTATTTATTTTTAAACGATCATTTAAGCTTTTTATGCAGTTTTTAGAAAGGCTGATGTGCATACCTGGGCTACTCTGAAGGTCAAATACTCTGCATATTGAACATTTCAAGCTGCTGTCCTGCTTAAGTTCCAAATCATTAGCTTAGCAAATGGGAGCCTAAATATAAGCAAAGTCAATAGGGAGAAAAAAAAAATCTACTGCATAGTATATCTAGTGATAGAAAAAGCTACAGAATGCAAACATAAATTTTTAATTCAACATTCTTTAATTTCAAGAAAAAAAACAAAACAACTCACATCACCTTCCCTCCCTTCCCCCCTGACAAGCTTGCAAAAACTAGGTCTGAATTCCCAGTGGGAATAATGAGCAACAGCAAGAGTGAATGCTGGGAGAGTAGAATGCAATTGTATTAGTCTCCATCACAATGGGAGGTAAACCCAAATCATTTATAAAACGTAAATGCTGGCAGAACACAGGGAGCTCAGAGCACCACACTGCAGGTGTGATTTATGAGGCTGGGGACTGGCTATAAATCAAACCCTTTTGTTTTAAATAGTATTGCTTCAACGCAGGAGATCGGTTTACATGTAGAGGAAATGATGAAAAAAATGCAGTACATTGCATCCCAAGAATATTAGAGAATCAGCTTTACAATGTGACTATCAGGACCATGCTCAGACAATGGGTATCTGATGTGCAATTTAGTGAATGCTCCCACTGCTGAACAGAGTGCCCTAATCTAGCAACTCAGGTTTGTTTCAAATGTATTAATCATGGAATCTATTTTTGAGACCAGCTGTTAAAATTGTTGCACTTAGGATCAGGAATACATTGGCTATTCCTGTTAACTATCTGGAGGTGTCCTTTCATGCCACCAAAAGCCCTGCCTGTTTCTATGTTATTTGTATTTTTCCTTAATTCTAAAGGTTGATAGGTCTCATTATTTAGTGGCCTTGTCCTGTGGAAATGGGCAAATAAAGCAATTAATTCCTAAGGATTCAAATAGAGAGTAAGCATCCTGTGAAGTTCTGCTCAGTTACAGGAAAATGCACGTCTGGCAAGGAAAAGTGCTTTTCTCCCTCTATTGGTTATATAGTTATCAAATGGAAAAGATTTTAAAGGTAATGAACAAAGTGATTTCTTCTGCTCTGCTTTCTGAATCTGCCAGAGTTGATCTTGGCTGCATATTTTGCATTCATTTTACATGCATGCCACTAGAGTCTGTGCTATATGCATAAAACCACACTTTATGTATCATGCAATGTGGGCCAGAGAAGCACTTGAAAAAGCTGAGACAACAAAAAGCCTACATAAAGGTAGGTACCGTGGTTATGTAAGTTTTCAAAGAAATTTATAGTGAAACAAAAAATGCATGTGCTTCACTTGTGCATATCCTGACCATTTGATGTGATGGACTTGTCATGGAATTGTTGAATGGCCTGGGTTGGAAGGGACCTTAAAGATCATTAAGTTCCAACCCACCTGCCATGGGCAGGGACATCTTTTAGCAGCCCAGGTTGCTCAGAGCCCCATCCGTACTGACTTGAAATGCTTCCAGGAATGAGGCATCCACAACTTCCCTAGGCAACCTGTTACAGTATCTCAACCACCCTCACAGTAAAGAATCCCTTCCTCAATCTAATCTAAACCTGCTTTTTTAAAATCCGTTTGAAGGCATTCCCTCTTGTTCTGTCACTATATGTCCTTGTAAAAAGTCCTTCTCCCTCTTTCTTGTAGTCTCTCTTCAGTTGCTGTAATGTCACAATTAGGTCATTCCTAACCCTTGTTTTTTTCCAGGCAGAACAAACCCATTTCTTAAAGCCTTTCCTCACAGCAGAGTTGCTCTATCTCTCTAGTCATCCTGGTGGCCTTCTCTGGACTTACTCAAGGTCCATGTTCTTCCTGTGCTGGGACTCCAGAGCTGGATGCAGCACTGCAGGTGGGGTCTCACCAGAGCAGAGCAGAGGGGCAGAATCCCCTCCCTCATCTGCTGCCCACACTGCTTTGGATGCAGCCCAGGACATGTTTGGCTTTCTGGGCTACAAGGACACATGGCTGGGTCATGTCCAGCCTTTCACCCACTGGCACATCAAGTCCTTCTTGGCAGGGTTGCTCTGGATCTGTTCAGCCTAGATTCATACTGGGTGTTGCCCTGACCCAGGTGCAGAACCTTATACTTGGTGATGTTAAACCTCATGAGATTCACTAATGATTCAGCCACATGAATGTAAGAAGTTGCACTGAAGAACAGAGTGCCTTTATGTATGCAAGGACTAAAGAGACATCCTGCATTGAAATGCTTTATTACTTTCCAAGAGTCCAAGTGGCACACACTATGGAAACACATGTGCACAATTTTCAGGATTTTTTGGTGGTTCTGGTGTTCATAAAGGCAATATCAGCTATTGCTGGAGGCATTGATATCAATTGCTTGAGAGAGGAAAGTATAATTTCTCTGAAGTAATTGATTTTTTCCCTCATTTATTATTATAGAAACACATCTAGTGTCACAAATTTATGGGGCACTCTATAAATGTAAAAACATATTCCCTGCTCAGTAGACCTTGCAGTCTAAATTAGGCCAATATATGAAAAAGATATATTGATGATGAACGGAGAAAAGAAACAAGTGGCTAAAATTGCTTTTATCAATTTCTTTCCAGCTGATAATAGGCCAGACTTTTAAAGGTATTTTGCCTTCTGTTTTCTGAAGATTAAAGTGCTTAAGTGTCTTTAAAAATACAGTCATTTTACATTTAAAATCTAATGCACCAAAAGAAGTATGTGGGGGTTGAGCAAAAGTGGCTGTGTGTTTTATGTGTTTTTTGTGTAATGACACATTACATTGTCCCGGACACTAGAGTCAGTTTGGATACATAGCCTTGAAAGGGGCCTGCCCCAGTTTTGTAGTCCTCTCAGGTTGCAATGCCATCTGTAATCTTTACAAAAATTTGTTTTGTGACTGGATTCCTGAAAACTATTTCTATCGTTTATTTTTCTTTATTTCTCTTTTTTTTTTTCTTTTGTGAGACAAACACTCTGTCTCCTTTCTTTGTTTACTGTACCCTGTAAGAGAAAGAGTTTTGTGGGTCAGAAGTACTGTTTTAAAACCCATTTGTGCAAACTTTTCTGCCTTTTAGACCAGTAAGTCACTCAAGGGACTTAGTTGCAACACTCAGGAAAATATATAATTAAAGCTGGTTTAAACATTGAGTTTCTTTACCATTATAAAGGTTAAATACATGAAAAAGCAAAAGAACATTTATATAGCAGAAGTGATAATGAAGGGTTTACATCTGCAGCCTCCATGAACAGGGGAGGTTGTGGCTTTTCTTATGTAGAATCATCAGGAATAGATGGTAATTACCAAGTTCAAAGCCTATTGTCTCCTCTAAAAAGCCAACTTGTTTTTTTGGGGTTGTTTCAGAATGACGTGGTGTCTGATGGCTCTATTCCTTTTATAGGACTTGTTGATATGCACTGAATTCTGACCAGAGATGGAAAGTAATTTTTGTGAACATATTAACAGAATGATGTGTAATAGAGCTAGCAAAGGTTGAAGGCTGGTAATGGTGACGGATGTAGTTCCACAGAGAAAAGAATTCTGAACATTGCTCTCTGAGGAGGCCAAGGGAGGAGTGAGGTAATAAGAGGTTTCATTGCCCAGTTGGGGTTGACAGAAGGCAAGATGATTTTACTCCTCAAATTGTGCTCAGAGGACAGGCGGTGTATATTTTATATGTATATTTTACACACGTGCGGTAGGTGATAGGAGAGACTTGTTCAGTGACACAGGAGGCATTGTGATACATGCAAAGGTTTCCTGCAAAGCTGATGAATACTTTTTCCTGCTGTGGGGGCTGACACACTGAATGCCTCCTACAAATCCTGAGTCCAGCCTTGCTGTGTTTTGGTTGCTGTATGATCTCATTAATCCGATGGGCATGGCACTGAGGTAAAATCACAGGAGAGTTTTTTGAGTTCTGTGACAAAGGAAATTCCCTGACAAAGGGAATGTCCTGGACATTTAAAATTATTCAAATGTTGTGGTCATAATTTCTGGTAGGTGTTGGCTTGCACAACCTATTTCAAAATGTCTGCTGCAATGGCTGCAAGCATGGAATGTTCCAGAGGAGCTTGCATAGATGCACCTGCTGTCTGTGGGCAGGGTGTGTAGTATAAAGAGGGCAATTCATGACCTTTGCTTCTTAAACCATACCCTTCCACATAGGAAGCTCAAGTAGGTCAGGTACTGAAGGGAGCCAGGAAATGTATGTGCATATGTGATGTGAATCTGATAGCCTGTTTAGTAACAAGGAGTGGCCACAGATGTGCATCCCATTTTGGCAGATGTGTTTATACATTTTCTGAGATGTTGCAGACATAAAGTGTATATCAGAGCTTACAATCTGACCTTAAAAAGTAGATGCCTTTAAAGATTGTATTCAAGTTCCTTGTGATACAAATTAGTTTTCCAACTTAATCAGCATTTGTGTCTTGATTCAACAGAGCACTAAAGATGTACTTAGGGCAATCATCATTCAGCAAAATTTTAAACTTTAAATACATGCTGTGGGAACAGAGCTTAAAATTAAATGTGGGTTTACATGCGTTGCAAAACTGAGTTTTGACTTTGAGCCTCTGAATGGGAAATTTAGTCATGAAAGTTTGGTTCATAGTGTGAGATTTCTCCTGTCTTACTCATGAGGGAACTGGCATAAGAGGTGTTGCTGGAAACCACGGCTACCAGTGAACAGTTAACAGGATGTTTAAGCATCCCTTTTGAAATAAAAGCTAAACATGTGAGTAGGTATAAATTAGGCAGAAACAGGGTTTTTTTTAAACATTGGGTATTAAAAGAAAATTTTTTTGAAGACTGACATTTCAGCTTCAAAATTAAGTGAAAATTTGTAATTCAGAAAGTGTGCTGTCATTTGCAGCCCTCAGGGTCCATATGCCTGCAGACAGACGCTCCTTTTTTAAAGTCATTTTTCCAAGATCCTGGGTTTGTAAAAATATAAAATAAATGAACAGATAAAGACATACATGTGTTTTGATATGCTTCCCTCTTTTTCTGATATTACCCTGTAGGATGCAATAAAGACATGGAATCAGACTAAAGGGATCAGAAGTATCAGAGATAAAGTCTTTCTTTTATTCCTTGTTAGAAATATAGACCTGAATCAGCACTTTGAAGGGTGCCCTGTTATTGGACCCTAATGCAAGTTAGCAATGCCACCTTCAGCTCTGCTGCTAGTGGAGTTCTGCAAAGTTTGCTCCAGAAAATTGTTTGCAGGATGAACACAGGACCTCATTTTGCTTCAATGCGCCACTGGCAGCAGCAGTTATTTGCTACTGTACCTGACACCTGCAGACCAGAGTCATCACTAGCCCCTAGCCAGGAGCAAACTGAAGAACCTGGTCATCCTTATCTGCTCTCAAAAATGTGCGCTGTGAAGAATGTCACAGAATTGGTAACTTGCTGAAGTGACTCATATGCTCCATCCTGACATCTGCAGATGGCTTCTGAATTTTTAAGCATTTGTGCACTTTTCTTTACCATTGGTATGTAAGGTGCTCTCTTACAAAAGAAGTTCATTGGTTGAACAGTGCTCATTTACAGCACTGTAGTAATTAGTGCTCCAGATAAGAGCACTTTCTGGCCTGGTGCCTATCTTCAGATTTGCTGGAGAACATCACCGTGTGGCAACAGGATGATCCTTTTTAATTCGGTCTTTAATGTACCTCTGATAAATTATTATCATAGTCCAATGATTTATAAGGTTTAAAGTAGGCTGTCTGGTGGGGACTGCGAGAGGCACAAAGAATCGCACTGGACACCCATCTCTGCTGGAAATAGGATTTCAGAGTAGGAGTCTGAATTTGTTCATAATTATGTATATACTTTTTTAGTTTAATAGGTATGAAGAGTATAAGGCAAGTTAAGCAAACTATTGCTTCCAAGGGAAGTTTGAGAACACCTCATAGTTATTGTGTATGACCTTTTAATTTCTAATTACACTCTCAGCTAGAGAATATCATCCACATATCTGTTCTGCTGGTCACCCTCATACTATGGGAAAGAGCACGTTTGGCTATTTTTATATGACCTGTTTAAAAAGTCCATGTAAAACTTAATTTCTCTGTCTTTAGTTCCAACCCTGGTAAGTTTTCTTTTTTAAAACCCATAAATTAGAGAAACTTCCTATTAATTCCTCAGTCCTATCCCATGCTAGTAATACTAGAGTTTTTCCTTATGTATTGTGTAATTGGAGATTGATCCAGTTTAGTTCTAATTATCAGAAGAAGCAGAAATCCCTCTAATTTCCAGAGCCTGCTCCACAACTTCATAGACTCTGTATATTCCAGTCACAGTTTCTATCTGTGCAAAATTTGGAATAAATATATTGAAGTCAACAAAGCTGTTTTAGTTTAACATAATTTAATAATAGACTGTCCTCAAACTTCATCATCCTAGCATTCATTAGGCATTCTGGTTTTGTTCATTCTAGGACCCATCATAAAGAAATTGATTTCCCTCTGTTCACTCATCTAATTTATTGCAGGAGAACTCCATGTTCATTTACCCATTACACAGTGTTTTGTGGGGTGAGAAAGAAACAAGCCAAAAGAAATCATCAGAAGAAGTAGTTATCATGTTGGATGAGGCTCTGCTCACATTTATTTTTGGTATAAATGCAGAACAGATCCACTTCTCCAAGAGAAATTTATTTGCATTTGGTGGGTGAGACTAACTCCAGATTAATACTCTGAGCCCCAAAATTCACCCTTTCTACCCCTGTTTGCTACTCTGAGTTACAAAAGAGACTGCTTAAGATGATGCAGCATATATTTTATGATCTCCATCACTTTTCCAGTTCCTCCTCCTCCCTCATTGCTAGTTGTGTTCCCCAAGTTGGGCAGTCAAATACTGTGTCCACCATGGCAGTTGAAATCGCATTATAAATAGGATGGGAAGAAATATCATTGGAACAAAGCAGTTGGCCTTTTCCTCTCCCCAGTGGTGAACTGTTGATGACCACAGCACAACTGGTCTGTGTTATCTGGAGAGCATGACCATGTCGTTGTTTCTCCATCTGGGTCCCTCATGGGGTTGCACAAGGCATGAGCAGTTCAGTCAGGATGCCACCATCAGTGTGCTGAATATTGTAGGATGACAGCGACAGAAGATGAGAGCCCTCTCCTCTTGCATTGCTCCATGCTGCCAACACAATGGCATCCTTGGTGCAGCCAAATTGAAAACTCCTGTACAGTTGGCTCAGTTATGAATTTGCAGTGAGGAGTGTGTGTTAGCTGGTAAATCTGTAATCAGTGAAGCATTGAGATTTGGCGTGACAGTAGATTAAGTGATCCAGTAGCAGTTTTGTTTTCCTTCTATGTCACTCATTGTCTTCCTGTTCAGCTGCCCCACATGAAATATTCCCAACCCCATCTTCAGGGTCTTACAGATGTTGCCTACACTGCCAGGTCACCTTCCTGTACTAGTTTAGCAGCTTCATATCTGTTCCCTGCCTACACCTTTATGCTTTCTCCCATGTATTTTCTATCCCTGGTACCTTTATGCTTTCTCCCATGTATTTTCTATCCCTGGTACAATCGCAGAAAACCCTCCTGCTCTTGTGTGTCAGTAATACTTTGCTCATCTAATATACCTTTTGTGCCTTCCTCATCTATATCATTAGGACTTTGAGTAATGAAATGGTTTATTTTGGCTTGTTATGGGTGCTATATATTCATACATGTTGGGTGGGCTAAGATCACTACTATTCTTGTAGCATTGTGCTTTTGAAAGCTGTGTACAGGATCCCTGTAGACCATAAACAAAAAATCTGAATGTATCTTAATATCAATGATGTGAGGACAGTGCCTCAGACCAGTACTTTGTGGCTTTGTGGCATGAGCTGCAGCTAGACTAATTACAGCAGCTCTTTGCAGCTAAACATGTAGATATTGTAGATAAAGTGTTTATGCATTTGTGTAATTCTGGGAGAAATATCTGTTTGGAAATTTTGAATAACAGTTTTGATTAAATTAGTGTTGCAGAGACTTTCCCTTTGGAATGATGATTTGTCAGTGGCTTAGAATGAATCAAGTAGGAATTTTATACAAATACCAAACTGTTATTTAAAATGTGTCACAGTCTTGGTAGGGCACCTCTGAGCTGGTGTTAACTCAGCTTTCAGACTTATGGTGAATTTCCAACCTCCATTTTGACTGGATGGTTTGAAACATGGGCTCTTCTTTTGGCTTCCCTGGCAGTTTTCCAATAAACAGTCTGGCAGCCTGTTATGCTTTCACAGCTGTATTAGCCCCTTTGGCCTCCCCACCAAGCTCCTGACTAGTGTCAGCTCATCTTTGCTGAGAATGTTGGTCCTACTGGAAAAGTCAGTTTACAGTTTATTCTTTGGGCATAAGTGACATTCAGTGACAGCTGATAGCAAACAGAGAAACACTTTTTTTACTTTTTGCACACCAGTAACTTTTTTATGAAATAGCACAAGAAGTAACACATGCACTCATGTACATGTAAGGATATGTAAGTGTACATACATGTTTGTGAACACAAAAATGTGCATTTATCCACAAAACTTTGTATGTGTACATTCCTAAAATGAAGAATATATATGCTCCTTGCTTTTTCTTTCCTCTGTTTCCCTACTGCTTTCAGGTGCTGTCTATGCCCAAGCTTTCCTGTGGTGCACAGCTCTTCATGGGCTTGGTGTCATTTGGTTCCTACTTCCTTACTTGGCCCACTGCCCTCTCCATTTTTTTGTCTTGATTTCTTTCTTACTCAGCTTGCCCTTCCCAGCTTCTTAATCTGTGAGATTTTATCACAGCAAAGTATGTGCTTCTGTAGGACTGTATCAATGCTTCATTTCATTCTTCTGCCTGTAGGAAAATTCCCAGGCTCTAGCTCTGGCAGCCAGTACAGACATTCTGCCTTTTCCTAGATTTGAGTCTTCTCAGTGTCCTGCCCTTGTGCCCAGACAATAACCCTTACAAGAGACTTTTTCAATGATAGATTTTTTTGGCCCCACTTCTCTGCTTATTAATACAAACTGTAATGAACCAAGGTATGGTGAAGACAGATGGACATAAAAGTACAAGTGATGCCTACACTGAAGCTAGGCTTTTGTACAGTGTGTAGACATGTCCTGAATGACTCCTTAGAGACAGATATGAAGCTTTTGGAAAAAAGACTGACCTAGGGGGACTAAAGGCCCAAACTAAATTAGAAACTCAGAAAAAACCTCTGAGTTTTCAGTATTGAGCTCTCAAGTTACTAAAATCCCCAAAGTCTTAAACAATACAGCATAGGGATAGTTTTCATTTTCATGCAGTAAACAGCAGTTTCAGGAGTCACTTGGTTTCAAATGAGCTGTGTTTGACAGAATAACTCAAACTGAAACCAGAGTGGACTGTTTGTGAATGCACTTGGGCTGAAACTGAAGAAGAGCTTTCCATGAATCGCTATAAGCGGAAACCGCTGTGCTAACCTAGATGGGTGCCCTACTTCCCAGCTGGGGCACAGGTCTGCTTACTCCCTGTGGACTAGCAGGATAGGAGATGACCTTGAATAAAGGGCTCTGCCTCAGATAAAACACTGGGAAGGAACTATCCTTCAAACACAAACCACGTTTTGCATCCTGTGGGATGGAAGACAGGGGAAGTATAAAGTGCTCTGACATGAGATCTTTCTTTCCTCTGCAAGGTGTACTTGGCACATCTTGTCCCCATCTTGCTGATGCAACTGGGTTGTGCAGCCTATGTGGGCAGCAAATTTCCATGCAAGCCATTTGCTTGACCTCACTTGTGTCTTGTCTGCCTACATTTCCAGGGGCTTCCTGGGAACTACCTTTTCAGGGATATTTCAGTCTCATTTCATTTTTTCACATCTTCATTTTTTTAGAAAAAGTAGAAGGGTTACAAAGTGCTTACCACACTAGCTGATGTCCTATAGTCTGTAGCCATTCCTCAAAGCACAGCCACTCCTGGATTGAGAAGTAAGGGTAGTTTAACAATGCACAAAAACCTCACACCATGCTTATTGCCATGGTCCTGAGGAAAGTTGTATCTGGTACTGCAAGTTTATGGCATAGCAAAGAATCTTTTTTCTAAACTTATGACAACTTTTGGTTTTTACATCACTTTCCAAAGTTGTAGAGTTACTAGACAACTAGATATATCTTTAATATTTTCCGTTGTTGGATTGTATTTTTTTCTGATTGAGAATTTCACTTTTTTTTTCATGGATGTTGGGGAACTTCTAGATCTCCAAGTGGTTTCACTGTTAATTTTCAGCTGAGAAGAGTCCAGTATATGTCAGTTGTTCTGATTTCTGCTGGTTGTTTGCACATCAGCATCAGTGCTGACTGAATAAAATGGAAAAAAGCTCAAAGGCTGAAGACAGTGCTATGATATGTGACTGCTTTATTGTTGCCCCTCTTGACCCTTCAAATCCCATGAAATGTACTTGAAATCAGCTATCCAGCCTGTTGTTGGTCAGGCTTCACCGAGGTTCTGTTGGAAAAATTGTTTGAAATTTGTATGTGTTTCCATGCTACTGTCAGCAAAGCCACAAAGGAAAAAATTGTGACAAAAAAAAAAAAAAAAAAATTAAAGAACAGTAGTTTCTGCACAACTGGACCCCAGTCACTTCACTATCTTTGTGACTCTTTGTTGGATGTGCACCAGTGTATCTGTTTCTCTTGAACTGGGGAGCCCAGGACTAGATGCAGCACATCAGATATTTTTCACCAGTGCTGAGCAGTGAAGGATCATCTCTCTTGACCTGCTGGCAAAACTCTTCCCGATGCAGCCCAAGAAGTTGTTCACTTTCCTTGATGCAAAGGTGCATTGCGGGTGTGTGTTCAATTTTGTGTCCTCAGCAAGATGTTTTTCTGCCAATCAACCTTCAATCTGGTCAGCCCCCAGCATATCTTGGCACATGAGGCTCTTCCTCAGCTGCAGGACTTGGCATTTCCCTTTGTTTGAACATCATGACTTCCTTGTTGGCCTGTTTCTCAAGCCTGTTGAGTTGCCTCTGGACAGCAGCACAAACATCTGATTCATTAACCACTCCCATTGGTTGCAAACTTGCTGTGGGTGCCCTGTGACCCCATCATCCAGGTCTTCAGTGAAGAAATTAAACAGTACCGGTCCAGATATCAAAACCATAATATTCCACTAACGTCTGGTCTCCAACAGGACTTTGTGTTGCTGATCAGAGCCCTTTGATCTCAACAGTTCTGCAAATTCCCAGTCCACCTTACAGCCCATTTAATCTATTCTGTTGCTTGATCAGTTTGTCTATGAGGCTGTCACAGGAGATAGTATTAAAAGCCAGGCTAAAATCAAGAGAAAGCCTCACTATGGCCAAGACTTTCAGGTCTGATTCTGCCGGGTGAGACCTATTTTTCCTGAGTTATACCACTGTTGAGGTCTTCTGTCCTAGACAAGGTACTGAGCCTCTTTCTGTGTCATGCTTTATGAAGCTGGGCCTGAAGTTATATAGAAAGAAGGAAGGAATGATCTTGCATAGCAAGTATTTTAATACTGTCAAGTATGATCAGTTTACATAATAAGATTCAAAAGCAAGAGTTAGGCATGGACCATTCATATTAAATATTTGAAATATAAAAATAAAATAAAAGTGGTTATAAAAGCAGGGTGGTTTGTTAAAGCTTTTGAAATGTAGTAAACTTAGCATCCACAAGTATTAAATATGTACAGTTTACCTTTAAGAGGAAAGGCTCTGCAGTGGGCATTTAGCTAGATTTGTACACCTACACACTGCAGATGGTTTAGTTTTATAAGAGATGAAACTGCATTTGGTGGAACTGATTAAATATAAAAACACCACCATCTGCCATTTATTCTAATATAAAATGGTTTGGGCAGATGCTGACATCTTTTGAGATGATTGATTCATCTCTGACAAGTGAAGATTCTCGGAGGGTTCCAGCTGCCCACTGCTCACACAATACCCGCTTACGAGAGCAAGCGCCAATCACCACACTGTTGATTTGGATGTAGCAGGTGAACGAAGGGCACTCTAATAACCAGCAGCCTGGAATTCCTAACTACAGCAGTGGTGGGTTTTTTCTTCCTTTTCACTCCCCCCTCTACACTTCTGGTGCACATTAAACTGGAGGATATTTTATGCACACAGTGTACTGTATTGGAGCACAGTGATAACTGGAAGAGTGTCAATTTCTGGCACAAATAGCTCTCTTTCATTTTTTAGAGTGGAAAACCATCAAATATACTCCACATATGCTATTCATTTTAAAATTATTTTTGTTAAGTGTCCATCAGGATTACATTTAAACTTCTTGGAATATTATTTATTGTGTATGACACCAAATGCTTTGTAATAACTTAAATAACAGATGTCTATCTTGTTTTATTTGATAACACTGTCACACTCGCTACTGGAATACTTTCCTTAGGGGAGTTTGCTGTAGCATCATCTTTTTTATAGGTTTTGCCCAAACTTTTAGAACATGCACAATGAGTTATGGAAGAATTCTTAAAAAAATTCTCAGGACCACACTGTGATATTCATACCCACATTGAATAGCTGCTTGATACCAGCAGTAAGTCCAACTGCAGACAGACTATTTCTTATGAAACGAGGTCCTGACCCAAAGCTAGATTTGTTGTAACTGCAATGGACTTTTGGTCCATCTCCAAGTGGGAGAAAGTGCAGAATAATTAGATTGTCATGCAATAAAGAAGCAGATCCAGTCAGTCCTAACACTGCAATTATATAAACTGCAGGAGTTCTTCAGAATGGCTTAAAATAGGATACTCTTTTTGTACATGTTAAAGTGTAATCGCTGACTGTGTCCCTCACTCAGGAGTATCATGTCGAACATTTTTCACAATCAAATACTAGTTAAAAAAGGAAAAGGGTCTGTTTATATGAACTGACATGAAAATATGACAGTTTAGTGTTGTGCTGGTACAGGACTGTATGGCACATATATATAAATTTGGTCAGAGGGATATTGAGTGATTGTACATTCATTTGAATCTATCTGGCATGATTCCAACAAAGTCTGGAATAAGCCTATTGTACAGGGAAGTAGTTGGTGGTACAATATCGGTAAAAAAACACTCTGTGGGGCATTTTTAAATTATTGAGAGACTCTAAATGCTATATTAAAAGTATGGATTCTTATTATTGGTACAGAATCTGTTCTGCTCACCTGTTGCTGAAGGTAAGGCTATAGAGACTGTCATTTCCTTGTTTAAAAAGGTAAGGGGTAAAATTAAGTCAGGCAGAATCTTATCTGGCATAAGTTGGGGTTTGAAGTCAATGAAACTAATCTTATTTTCTATCAATAGTACATCTAGGGCAAAGGATTCAGAAATTACTTTTTACATTTCTTTCTATATTAACACCTCTTTTACTTATGATGTTTCCTTCGTTCAGATATTCCCATTTTCCTCAGCCTCCTTTTTCTCCAGGTGCTTTTTCTGTAGGATGAGGCAATACAACATTTAACCTCAGAACAATCTTATTGGCTCTTCCTGCATATAGGTTTGTAGGCAGCAGTTCTTCCTGCTGTGAGAGGAGAACCCTCCCATCAAAGACAGTGATCTGGGAAGCTGAGTGCTTGGAATTGCCTCTGTGGTTTGGTTTACTGCTGGGAAAGAGCAATGCTTATGTTAAACTCAAAAAGCAACACCTTAATTTGAATGTTCCAAAGTATTGTTTTTAAACAATGAAAGAGAATCTGGAAAAGAAGTGTGTTTTGGAAGTCAAAATAAAAATCAGAATCCTAATGTATGATGAATATAGAATTACTTAATATATGGAATGCATATCTGACTTCAGGGAAAAGACTTTTTTCCCCCAATTTGACTCCTGTTTCCTCTGATATAGAAACATTATACAAACCTAAAATGTCTAATCCAAAAAACAGGCACCAGAACCTTTATAATGCAAATGATCTGACTGTTCTATAGTGTCTTTCTTCCAAAAGGGTCCCAAAGTGCTATACAAATTACATGTGGCCACATGAATCAGTTCCCACACCACTGAATTACAGGCAGCTCTGGGGAGCAGAACATCTTCCGATCAGTACACAAAGGCATTACTCAATTTTTTGTATTTTCTGCTTGTAGGCAAGCAGAAAATACAAAGGAGGCAAAACAACAAAATAGGAAAAGGTGAAGCAGACAGTGAAATTAAAATTCAAAGAGGAACGAGGAAAAGGATAAAATCAGTTCCAGGTTTTTCTTTGATGCTGTCTTCAGACCTCATGATGCATATTGTTAATGATAACTATAGCTGACTTTCACAATATTTGCCAAGATCCTGGTTCCCAGGACCTGGTCAAGGGTATCTGGGCACTGCTTCTTGTTTCTGGCTCATAGACCATTTCTCTCTGCAGCCCTTCCACCTGTGTGTCTGAAGTTCCACAAAGAGGCCTCCTAGTGTACGGTGCTGGGCTACCTATACCCTGGCCAGATGTGATTATTTTAGAGAATGCTCTCAGTTTTCCTGAAAGAAGGGGTGAGTTTGGCTCCTTGTGCCTCCTACTCCATTCCAAACCACCCCAGAGTCAAGCAACAGGGTTGGCTCATGGAGCTGGAGCCTGGCTTGAACTTCACTGCTGCCATTATGCAGGGGCAATCTCCTCGCTGCCATGCTTCAGCCAGTGTCCCTCCAGGGGAGGAGGGACCAAAAAAAGGGATGGAGACAGAAAAAGAAGTGAGTTTCCCACAAAAACAGTTGAACAAAAATCAACAGTCCTCCAGAATCTTATATTTTTCTATTTCTTTAAACAAAAAGTTTTGGATGTTTTGTAAAGTTTAGAAAAGAATACCTTTTCTTTTCCTCTGGCTATTAGTGTTGAAAGGTGAAATGTGAAAAATCCCTACATCTGTCTGTTTTTTCATCAGCTGCAAGTTTTGTTTGACAACACTAAAATTTGCCATACATCTGAGTTTTGAGACAGGGGTTTTCTATTAATAACACTGAACACTGAAGTATTGTCATTACAACTGCTGTTTCCCACCTAAATTCTGTTAAATGTTGTTTCCCACCTAAATTCTGTTAAATGTTGTGTTGAAGAGGTTTTTTTTTTTTCAATTTTTTTTTTTTTTTAATGGATAACTTGAAATTTATTCGTGTAAAACATTATGTTGGGCTAATCATTTCCAGATTCTGCCTGAATGCAGTGACGGTGACAGTGCTGTTACTCTGTGCATAATAGTTCCTTCATTTGTGGGAGACATGCTTGGCAATAAAAAAAGTCTGTAAACAAAAGCTGACGTGCAGCTTCTCAGCAGAAGGATGTTGCGTGACATTGCTGTAGATGATTAGTCTTCTTGGGAGCAAAATCAATGAAAGCAGCAGCTAGTCAGATGTCTTCTGACATAATTTTTCCTGTGTGCAGGTGAAATATTTTACAGTAGTCTTCGGACCTGTTATTTTCTACTGGCTCTAAAGTCAAAATCTGCAAAAATATCTGAAGGATTTAAGTGCATTCCTGGAGGTGAAACAGTTTTGACAGGTGGGAAAAATAGAAAAGGACAAAAATCTCATAATTTTCTCACCACAAACTCTCACTGAATCTTCCTAGGTTTCTTTTGTTGCTGCTGACTCCTTCCTTCCCTCACATGCTGCTTATCTGGGTAAAGAATCATGGCTGGAATTTATAAATGCTTCTCTGTTGTGCAAAGGAGCTTTGATAGCATGAAATGAATAACAGGTAATGTAATAAGAAAAAGTATCCGGCTACAGCTTTGGAAATGTAAATTCTTTTATCAGTCCCCCTGCTAATTGGAATTTCTGTTTGTTGTTTCACATTTAGTGGATTTCATTATAGTTTCCTTGGTAATTAGATATTTTAACTATAAATGAAAAATACCAGACCAAAAAAAACCCAAAGCAAAACAACAAAACCCAACCCCAAACTATCAACAAAAAACCCTTCATTAAGATTCAGTCAAAATTGTATATAGATATGACTTTAATTAAAATATTGTTAGAATGTACTGTTAAGGAAAACAAAGGAAACAAATGAGCCACAAAAAATTGAAACATGGAAAAAAGGACCTTATCCAGTCCTTCCAGTCACTGCAAAGGCACTTGCCATCTGCACTGTGTTGGGAGGAGTCCACATCCAAGTGAGAGCTTGAACTGGGGGCCAGGTCAAGGAGGGATTTGCCTCTCTTGCTCAGTCTCCTGGTGGTGCCTCTTCTGGACTGCCTTCCTTCCATTCCGTATTCAGCTCCAGCAGCAGCCAGCTCCCAGACTGATGGGGGCTACCAAAGACTCCCTGCCTTGTTCGGATACAATAGAGAATGTGTCAGAAGAGGATTTTTAAATCATTTGTCATAAGTCCACGTGGAAAAGTGTTCCCCAAAATGATGTTGTTCCAGGCAGGTGGAGAAAGGACTTTGTAGACCTGAGGAGTTTTTTAAATGGAAGGTCTTGTGATTTTTTCATGCTTAATGGATTTTTAAAAATATGCACAATAGTAAAGGTATGGTGAAAGCTTTTTTAAAAAAATCAGTGTTCCTCTGTGTAATTTTTTATGTGAAAAATGAGTGTGATGCATTGCACTCTTGCGCCCATAGCACAGAGGCGCTCACAGACCTTCTCCTTACACTTTTATTGATACTGCAGAGCTAAGTGCTATCAAATATGCATTTTAGAAGGCAAATGAGCCTTTCTACATTTGCAGCTTCATGTTTAGAGCTGGGCTCAGACATGGAGGAAGGAAAATTATTTCACAAAATGAAGCTGATTTCTCTCATATTAGCCCAAGGAAAGGAAATCCAAGGAGAAAGTATCATGGACAGATTTGGGTCCAAACTTTTCAAGGTTGACCTCTGTAAGTGAAGCCTGCCAGACAGAGGCAGTAGTGTCTGAAAGATTCTGAGGTTTAGATGCCAGTGTATGAAAGCAGTTTGTCTTTAAACAGGTGGAAAAAACCGTAATCCCTCATTTACTTCCTTGTTCTGTGTGAACTCCCTCATTTATTAAGCTTTCAAACCAAGCTCTTTTTTTTTTTTTTTGAGACTAGATTGCTTTGTACTGAAAACATTAGATAAATATGAAATATACCAAAACCCAAGTGAATCAAAAGGAATGACATTTTCCTCCAGCTGAAGGTCAGCAGGAACACTGAGTGCATTGCCATGCTCCCAGAATTACCCTCTTAATTTCTAGTGTTTCTCTGCTACTCAACCTTCTCCCTTTTGTATCACCCTTTCTATTAGTTTAGTAATATGCTGTCATCCTGATTTTTCTTAATTTCACTTGTGATATTACTTCTCCTTTTCCTCCTCCTATGGGAACAGATTTCTTCTGCCATATGCCCATTTAAACCTGATTGTAGTGTCTGAACATCTTGTGTGCTTAGCCACAGCATCCCTTGGGGTTCAATTGAGGCAGAGTATGCATGTGACCTTTAAAGCCATGTCAATGTGAGACTCTCTCAGCACATGGGTCTTTAAAGCCTGGATGTCTATGCTTTATACTAACAAATTTGACCAGCATGCCTTTTTATGAGGATATCATCATTTTGGGCAAATTCCAGGTTCCGTATTTTAAATCAGCATGTAGAGCATTTTAAAAATCTCAGCTTCCCAAAGGTCAAGTTCCAGTAGATTAAAAATGAAAAAAAATCAAAGCAGTTGTTAGTTTACTTACTTATTCCAGCAAATTTGTAGTAGCAACTACTTGCACATGACTAATTGGCAATTTGTAAAGTGGACTATTCTCAGTAGCAAAGTTTTAAGTAAATCAGCGCTGTAACTGTTTCCTTATATTAGGACAATTCTTTAAAAGTGTGACAAGGTTGTTATAGGAAACAGTGAAAAGTCCCTACATTTCTGGGGATAATAGATTTTGTATTTGTAGCCTAAGTAGTCTTTATTTTTCACACTTGTTTTTGGATACACCAGAAATAGGACTGTGCTGGGTAAACAGTGAGCTGCCCTAATAGTCCTACCATAATAATGCTTTACTGTGCTGAAGTCTCATAAAATCTCTTTGGCTCAATGAAAGCCGTTTCACAAACATCCTTAGTGTGGATCTTGTGTCATGCCACAGCATTGTTGCTGAGCTTTGCCTTCCCAGAGAGTCTCTGACAGTTCAGCACATAAATTGTCCAAGTTTCAGTTCATTGCTAATGTAGAAGTTCTTAAATATAAAAACTAGGTATGTCATCAGTACATATAAACCAAAATATTATAGCACTTGCCTTATGAGGCAACAATATGTGGTGTCTTAAGGGTGTTTTATTACGCAGCTGACTGGAGAGACTGAGAGAAAGCAATGACTGATTTGTACTCTGAAGTAGAAAAAATGTTAAAGTTCAATTAAAATTGACAGAATGTTCTAGTAACATAAGCATAGCATACATTGTACATGTATTGAAATTAACCCTACATTACATAAGTACGTAACACAGGAAATTTAGTACTAAAATGAAACATTTTAGGCTATGAAAATACATAATTATGACATCCATCCAAAGGATATTAACTTTGCTCAATAGTGCTATATATCATGCAATTGGATTTTGACTGTTAAGCATTTTAATTCACCAATTAAAGTTAGGCATTTCAGTATTCATCTTCCAGCTTAGCTTGGTTAGTTGTTTTATAAAATATAGGTACATGACCCTTTTGTTACTTTCTAATCCTTCATTAAATGAGAATTCCTTATCTAAAAGCTCTCAGCTTTGAAATATTTCTAAATATAGAATTGGTCCCAAATCAAAGTTTAGTAGAGTTGAATGTTTTCTGCTGAAAATGTAGTAAAGGAGAAATGAATAGCATTTAAACAGAAGACAAAACCAGCAGCCAGAATTGGCAAATATTGTAAGCTGGTTTTAGTCCTTTCCTTGTTTTAACTCAATAGTGAGGATCTGGGAAGAGTAATAGCCTTTGTGGTGAAGATTACGAACAAAATTAAGCGCTAGGGGAGTGGTCACTAATGTTCCTAAATCAACAATCTCTTCAATGCTAATCACTTTCTGAATCTGATTTTAGCATATTTCTGTCCGATGAAGAACTCTATTGATTTTCCTATTTGGAAGCAATTTTTGTGGGGGATTCTAGAGCGGAGCAGCTTGGGCAGTGAGTAAATCTTTTCGGAGGGGTAGGTTTTGTAGACTCATAATGTGTGACAGCCAAGCTTATGTGTGAACTGGTTGCCCTATTGAGCTACTGTTAAGCTCAGAGTTCCTGGAAACACCATTAAGTTGGAGTAAAAGTACCACCTTCCCCTGCAAACACTTATTTATTTTGGTCTCCTACAAAATTTTTGAGCTGCATTTTTTTCTTACGCATATTCATTCATAAGAAACAATATTTCTTATGGCCTTGAAAAAAAAAGGGCATCAAAGTTTGCGTTTTCACAGAGAACAACTAAGAGGAAATATAAACACCTCTTTAAGAGAATGTCCAGACACAAACTCACCAGAGTACAATTGCAGCTGATGTATAGGTGATGTATAGGGGTGGATATCATGCTATTCATGCAACAGGGTTGCCACAGAGGGGACCCCCAGAGTGAGTGGCTATTTTCCGTTGTTGGCAGAACCTCAGGGGGATTCTGGGGCAAGCAAAAACTACTTGTGAGTGGGAAGAATCCCCTGCATTCAAGTGATAACACAACTGAGTGACTGCATCTGCATCAGAGGGGATTTTCCGTATGTTGTTAATACTGTTGTTAATACTGTCACAGCTACACTTTGATTTCACTTGCTATCTATATGATGAACTACAGTCAAGTTACTTTTCCTTCAGCAATATTATTATATTTTTATTTGATAGTAAAAGCATGCTGCCTTTTAATTAATATTATATTCTCCTACACGTAATTTTCTGGTGTAAAGAAAGGTTATCTAGAAGGTCAAGGGCCAGAGATAAAGATGGTATCTTGTAGCTTGAATTAATATATAAAAAAAGGAAATAGATTTTTAGAGAAGAGAAGAGTATGAATCTGGCCTGAATTGGATCAGGCCCAATATCCTTCTGAGGAAGAAATAAAGGGCTTGAACCTTCTCCCACTGAGAGCAATTACAAGCCTGCAGTTTACTATAATAGCTGTGTGTGATAGGGGCATAATAAATTTAAGGTCTGAGATAATCAAGAAGGACTGTGTAATCTTCTGCTAATGCTTCTGAAAGATGCTCTAGTAAAATGCTAGGTAGGGAGAGCCCTACATTGCCCTGTTATCCGACGAAAAATTTTAAGCCACTTGCTTGTTGCACTTGGCTATGACCGATCCTGTAAGCCTGGTTTTAATTTGACACTGATTTAGAATAAAAAAAAATTGAAAACAAAATTTAAGGAATGATGGCTGTGAATGCTGTAACTGTGAGAGAGTGGGGAGGGAAGAAGTTTTGCAAAGATACCTGTTTGATTTTCTATATAATAAGAAGGTTCAAAGGCCATTTTAGACAAAGGTTCCCAGGTTGGTGTCCTCTTTTTGACAGAGGATGACAGGAGATGCTGGTGGATGGTAGAGGAGCAGGGCACTCCCACAGTGTGCAGTCCCAGCCTCCAGCAATGTACAGCTGGGGCATTTCACATCAGTAATGCGCTCTTCAATGAAAAGCTATTGTTATCAATTTAAATGTCTTCTAAAACTCACCAGATTCAGAGCATTGCTATTCAAAGGCATTCATCAGGCATTTGCAGAATATAAGATTCACTGAATCTGAGTTAGCTAAATTGCTTTATAACTTTAGCTTCAATTGGATAGAAATATTAGTTCTTCAATTGGATAGAAATATTAGTTCTGATCCAAAGCACCACTGCAGCCAAATCTTTCTGCTGCCTTAGGTAGGATTTGGGTCACAACCCCTGAGCCCCCTATTATTATAAATAACTGTGACAATGGCATTTGTTTTGCCTTTTCCTAAACTGGAAAACTTGTGAAATTGTTGCTGTGGCCTCATCTCTTTGGTTGATTGTCCCTAGTTATACCTTAGCTAAAATTTAGGTCTTAGATTTCAGAAAAGAGACAACCTTGGGTGGATTTTTTTTTTTTTGTCTGTTTTGAATCCTTTAAAATATTAGTAGTAGTGGATCATAGAATTTTGTCAGTATAGTGCATGAGAGCAAAAATATATACATAAGTTTTTCTGCTATGGAAAACATTAAGTATGGTATAAATATATATGGCAGAGTTACCTCCCAGCAATAGGGAAGTCCTTTGAAAAGAAAACCTAGAAGTTATTTTAGCAGAGGCTATATGTTCTGCTAAACAAAATTTGTTCAGAGGACACAAGGGTTCAAATGCCACTGAAGGCTGTTAAATTTCAGTGAAGTTACATAAATTCTTATGAATTACTTTGATATTATTTTTGAAAAAAATCTTATAAATTATTTTTTGTCTTTGTTTTCCCCTCTTACATTTTGCAGCTTTTGTGTTTCAATTGGTACAATTTCTGAACATGAAAATACATGTTAGATCTCTAGTGAGCAGCTGTTGGATAAGAAAAAATTTCAAAGAGTATTTCAGCTTATTCCAGATAAAGACATTGATGTCCTAACTTAACACTGACCTAATGTGCTTTAAATTTCAAAGCTGAAACACACATGAGGTTGTATGTGGAAACACTTCTGTAGATGTGAGTAGTATAAATGGGTTTTAACCTATCGTGCTTCATACAGGCAAGTTCTGTAAACACCTGGCTAATGGGTGCACACTAATCCTGCTCTCCTAATAACAATTAGATTTTACTTTGAAAGTGAAATTAAGGGTATGAGGCTGTGCATTATATATCATATATATATATATCAATTTGCATGTACATCAGTTTTTGAGCGGTCACTTCTCATTAAATTTTCTGAAAAGATTTGGTTGATTCATACACTTATTTAGAATATGCATTTGTATGAACCAGGATTTTATCTGCAGACCGAGAGTCTCCAGTGCTTAAGGGAAATTCTGACAGCTGAATGCCTAAACCTGTTTCTGGTTAAATGTTATCCTTGGTTGTCTTCAGGAGCACAGGCTTTGCAGCCAATATTTTTTTTCCAGTTTTCCTAGTTTGTGCATCATGTTTTCCTTATCCTTCCCTAGACACAGCAAAAATGGGCTCTGTTTTATAAACACAGTAGTCAGCAATTCCTAGAAAAGTGAATATTTGTTTTAAAAAGGAAAATCTTGCAAGTGAATTATTAAAAATTCAGAAGTTTCTATTTTTTTTCTATTAATAACTGGAAAATTGAGGTTTTTCCATTGTCAGTGGTGTTATAACTGAGCACAGCTAGAATGTTATTTCTTTGGCGTATTGCTTTGGACCTTTGGGGTATGATATAAGGCACAGAGCATTCAGAGCACCGCAGCAGCTTTCTGCTTACTGAATAACCAGGGGAAATAGCTGTAGAATGGAGTCAGGGGGAATGATGGTCAGCAATAATTCTGACTACACAGATTTTCATCGGCAAATGTCAGATTGCTGTAACGCCAGGATGCCTTAACTGTGATCAGTTTCTGGTCACCTACCCCGGCCTGTACCCCAGACTAACCAACAGCTCAGTTTTTAGAGGTGGGCAGGAAATGTAGTTCTCTGAAGTGATCCCTGAGCCTTTTTGTCACGGACCTCTCACTTCCCTGAACGGAATATTTTCTTTAAGAATCAGGGAGAAAAATAAGGACTTTATATAATGAAGAACTCCACATTAGGTGGAAGATGATGACTGGGATTCCTTTTCCAGTTAATGTGTTGTTGCTTACACAAAATGAAGTTATTCCAACAAGGGAGATGGATAGTGCTTATCCCAGAATACCCCTGTACTGGCAATTCAGACATTCAAAGGATGGTAGAAGATTAAGATTTAATATCCAGCCTCAAATGCCTCTAGATGCCTCAAATACAGTTTTTTCCATGGTGTGCTGCCTTTTATTTTGTTTTGTATGAAAACTATTCAAAGTGTATCAGTGGTGCTCAGAAATACAGAGCCCGTGTTGCTTCGTGCCTGGTTTTCAGTGTCAGCCCTGTGAGGCACAGGTGTCTGTACAACACAGCTGCTCTTGTAGGTGCCCAGATGGCCAGACCTCGTTTCCCTGATTTCCCCAGACATAACAATAAGATGAGAACTGCAAATAGTGCAATTAAACAAAGAAATACCTGCCCTGCCGCCCTTGTATCTCATATTATCTCCTGCATTTCTGGGTAGCATTGGAGGCATGTGGACCCCTGGCCACTGCAGGGGTGGCCAGTACCACTCTTGCTGGAGGATCACCTTGTAGTAGATGTGTCTGACATCGATCTTGGACATCTCTGCCTCTTGAGGCTGTTGCCTGTCTGAGATCTGAAATAGGGCAGATTTGAACCTGCCCATCATCCTTTTCAGCGGAGATAAGGTGTCTGCTTCCCATAGCAGGGTTTTTTAGCCTTAGGTCAGGCACCTGACCTCCCTATACACTGTTTGGAAGATGCTGATGCCCCAAACCTCTCTTTACAGAGATCAGGACATAAACATGACATCTTTCCACTTCTTAGCATGCTCTGACAGCCTGAGATGTTGCCTTTGGTAAATCAGGGTATGTTACTCAGAACAGCTTTCCAAGTGTTTGTTTTATCTTGGGAAAACTAGCCTATTCTAATTTTTAGGAACCAGCTGTGAGGAAGGATGATGACAGGTGCTGATAGAACCCTGTAAAGACAACCAAAGCACAGGTGGTGGGACCTGCTGCTTCTGTCTCCTTCCATGCACTGCTCAACTCCTACAGAGTCTCCAGGCATTAGTTTCAGCCCTGCATCCACATGAGTGAGCAGTGTGGCACTCTTCACCTCTCTGACATGTTGCGTGTGTGTTTTGAGGACCACACTGCTCCATGTAAGGCTGTTTTGTATGTCAGGCTCCAATAGTGCAGGCCTGTATAGTACCTGCACTATTAGTGCAAAGCTGGGCTGTGCTTGGCTTGCCTTTTGCTGAGAGGAGGCTGTTTTTATGTGCCACCTTCATTCAAGGGAAGGTTTGGGGTTTTCTTTCTTCTGTACATTTGCCATTTTAGCTGTAAATGACAGCACTGAGGAGTGAAAGCCTCTAAGTGACAGAGCAGCCAAATCAAACTCTCATGCTAGAGCTACCATCAGTTTGTCTCCACCTGCAGCGTGGAGACAAACTACTAATATTAGTTCCTGCCCTCAATAAAGAGCTGTTGAAAAGACCCTTGAAAGGATTTCTCTGCACTGCTTTTAACAAATCTGGTTAGTGGAGACAGAGTTTGCCCCGGTGTGTTTTCCCAAATTGCAGTACACCAAGTTGTGATCTCTTGGCACAATCTGTCTGTGAACTCTGTGTCTGTCCAGCAACCCCTAAGAGTAGTGAATGTGAACACCAATGAAGCAGTCCTGGTTTACTGCTGCTGGGGGTCTGTCCAGCATCTGTAGCTTTTTACCCTGTGGGTAGTGTGGGCAAAATAATTCCACAAGGAAAGAATCACAACTAGATCCCAGCTTTTGTGTCCGGGCCGTGGGATGTTTGCATTTCATTAGTGTTAAGTTTGCTATTTCCAAGGATTGGGAAAAAACATCTTCCCAAGAAACCTCTTTTCTAGAATATAGAGTGATGTTTACTTTCTCATTTTGAAATTTTCACATCTTGTGTAACAGCTGCACTAGGGCAGGACTCGCTCTCTGCTGAACTGCTGCTTTTTTCCTTTGGCCTTTGTTAAAATTTCTGATAAATAACAGACTGTCTACAGCTGTTCAAATGATGTTGCTTTTTCTAAGTGTCACTTCGGTGTTCATTCCCACCAATGTAGGCTTTGCTTTAGAAGGTAAATAAGGGAGAAATAGGGCTTGCTGTTGAGTAAAATTGAACATGTGGGCAGTGGGAAAAGAATCTGAAATGTGAATTGCCCAAGCCTACAGAAGCCATCCACCTCCAGCTGTGATGGAGACACTGTAACATCTTGGCAACGTTGCTGTGTGCAATTTTCTTTAAATAACTAGTGGGTTTTTTGTTTGCTGCAGTTGGTGCAATTTCTTCACATTTTCTCATTTGAAGGTAATCTGCTTCTAAGAAGTGATTAGTGTGATTTGTACATGGAAGGCTTCACTGGGCTTTGAATTTTTGCAGTGGCATTAGCTATGCCAGTACAACTGGACTCATCGCTGTAATAAATAATGAGAAGATAATATGTGTGACTTAATAGTATACTTATCTATTGTTGTAAAGATAACTTGTATAATTTATATTAATCCATTATTTAATTTATCTGGAAGCTTGCTGTAAGAAGTTTATAAAATCACTGTTCTTGAATAAAAGGATCTTATGAACAAGGATTTTATTTTTCACATGCTGTATATCTCCTTTACACAGAAGTTGTTCTGTTCATTTTTTGTTTTTACCTTTATGTACAAATCGCTATAAGAAACTGAAGGGCAAAATTTGATCTGGATTTGTAAAAAATATATCAACAATTTTGAAGAAACAATATGAATGCAAAGTTTTATCTGTGTTTGAGATTAGAAATTGAATTTCTATAGTAACATTTAGGTGAGGTAAATATTCAGATGAGTTTGATTTATTTCTGGTTGCAAACTTCTTATAAAGAAAAAAATGTAATTTATAATTCCAAAGAGAGAGGAAAGGGAATGAACTGAAGTAACTCAACTCCGTCCTTTCCACAGCTGAGGACACAAAGTAATAATTGTTGCTTAGCTAAATTATCACACAAAAGAACAGCAAGTCATTCATTTCCACATGAAAAAGCACAAAAATAGGGTTTCTGTAAGATTGATTGGAAGGTTTAATTTGAGAATGTCAGTGTGAAGGTTTCCTTTTAAAGGTGTTAGGTCTGCTTGGGCTGGACTTGGCCTTGCTTTCGCTCAAGCATAGCTAGAGTAAACCTGTGGTAATTGAATAAATGGAGAGCCAGTGCCATTGTTTAAACAATTTTTTGACAAATATGACAGTCCAGAACCTCAGCTCCTCTAGTTTTTGAAAACCTTTCTCAAGGTTGTTATCATTGTAACAATTTACATCATATATAAGCCAAATGTGTTGGTTCCAGTAAAGCACCAGCACTTACTGAAAAACAGTAGATTCAATGGTCCTGTAATTTGCTCAGTGACTCTTTAAATACAGGATGTTGGCTTGCAGCAGTGCTGCAAGACAGATAGATATAATTCAGTTGTTAGACATCAAATTCTGGTACTTTTGGAAAGAAGCTGGGTTTGTCAGTTACAGGGAGATCTCCAAGAGGAATTTGAGAATTTTGTGAGCATGTGCTTCAGGTTTGCTCAACATTTTGAGGCAAGTGTAAATCACTTCTAAGTAAGCTGTGACGAATGAAATGTTCCTAATTACAAGCTGCTAGACAGTCTTTACACTATTTTTGCCTTAGCACTACTTAAATTTCTACAGCATATTTTATAGACAAGAAAGTGTGACTAAATACCTGCAACATCAGTAGACTCATGTAGGAATAACAGTGAAAAGAAGTAGAACTAACTCCTCTGATTGAATATGTTAAATATTTCTTAGATTAAAGGTGATAAATTTGGAATCTCAGCCCAAATCTGGGTGATCAGTTACTTCAGGCACTTTCCAGCAGCTTGGCAGAGAGGTCAGGGACTTAATAGAGGTAGAGTGTGAACTATACTCTGGTTTCCTGAGATGGCTCCATTTCTTGAGGTTTATGGGCAAAATTGTGATTAATGAGAAATGCGTGTCCCACTGGAGCACAGCTGCCGGTGCTCACTGGATGAGTGAAGACCTGCAGGCCATTTTTCAGTTGCAAGTGTTTTAATGGTGTCAAACACTGGATTTTTAATCAGCTTTTCAAACAGCATCAAAAATGAACATGCAAATTGCTGATCTTGGTTGATCTTGGGGCCCATTTTCCTGTGACAGGTGGGGCCATCTTAGAAGAAAGCAAAAATAACAATGCGATAAAAGTGTTTCTCTAGACCTTTGTAGTTGGTGAGAGGATGTTCAGTTTACCCCAGATTGTGGCCATAATGCACAAACAGCAGAGCCTGTGTGTGCTATTTTCTGATGTGTGGTTCAGGAGGCTGACCACCAGCTGCTGCTCATGGGGTGGGACAGCCACACTCCGAGCGTTGGGCAGATACACATCTAGGCCTCTGCCGCCAGGAGCCAAAGATGTGTGGCTGCAGCCACCCCTGAACCTATCTCTGATGCTGCTCTTGCTCATCTCTAACAGTTGTACTGAGGCCCTACATCTGCAACAAACAGGATTTTTGGTTCAGTATTTAAATGTCTTTGAAATGGGGCTATCATGAGAAAGAGGAACTAGGGTTCTTCACTTTCTTCATGCAAAAGGGTACTTGGAGAATTGCAAGATTTTCTATGTTTATACGGTGACTTATTTGCTTTATTATAGATATATAATATTTGTATCATAGAGTCGCTTTGTTAGCTCACACATCAACCCTGTTCAGTCTCAATAACTTGTAGTCTGTTTTGAAAGCAGAAATGTAGCCAGGAATATCAGCAGTGGTAGGAATCAGACAGGGCTTTGCTGTGTCAAAGCTGGTGTTGTCTGGCATTTCACCTTGAACTGGCTGGTGAGAATTTTAAATGTGGAGATATTAGTCAGCATCACGGTTATGGCATGCTGCGTTTTCATTGCCATGTTTTTCTCATGAAAAGTGGCTTTTCTGTACCTACAACTGGAAAGCATTCATTCTTCATGTATACCCTTTGGTACAAATATTGTATCTGGAGACTGGGTTTTTAACAAATAATTATCTTTTCACAGTATGTACAATAGATAGAGATGATCTGCTTGGGCAGGCAGTCCTTTGCATTTACACAGAGGTACTCCACCTTTTGTAACTGAGTCATAATATTTGCTTGTGTGTTCAAGGGAGATGCCCAACACAGTATTTCTATAACCAGAATTAGAATTCAAGCGTTCCTGATTATAATTCCTTTTTCACTTGAATTGTTTTCTAAACCAGTTCCTAAAAATCCCGTTAAAAAAAAAAAGGAAACAAAACCCAACCATCCCCCAACCTTTACTGCACCGATATTTGTGGAAGAAAAGCTGCAAAAACACTTTATGCAGAGCATATGAAAGGGAAATAGTTTTAATTTTTAACCATAATATTTTACTTTCCTGAAATTTGTCTTCTCTCTTGGAGGTTCTGTAGAAGGAAAGAGACTCTGTAACCCCTGTGCTGGCATTATTTGGAATATCTTCTACATTTTCTATAATTACAAATGTCTTCGATACATTGAGGAAAGAATTTATTGGAACAACATGTTCAGTTAAATTATGACTATTTTGGCTTGTGCTGTATCCAAATTCTGTTTTATTTGCCTGTTTTTTCATGCACATAACATTCCTATTAACTTCCTATGTCATTATATTCTCTGCTTCCCACAGTAGAATAGGCTTTCCTTACCTCTTTTCATTACAGCAGTGAGCAAAATGTGCTAAAAATGTACGCGCGTGTGTGTGTGTGTGTGTGTGTGGTGTCCGGTGTTTACACTTTTAGTGGACATTTCACTCCCAGCCTTTTCCATCCTCAATGCTTTATGTGGTCAGCTGTGGCTCTGCAAACCTGGCCAGCACCCTGTGGGAAGGCATGAATAGCCCTTGTTGTGCAGCACACCTGTGTTCTGTGCACAGCTGTTTGGTTCACAACAGGGTTGCTGTTAGCAGTTATGAAACGTTTTCACACCACCCACCCACTATCCACTGGCTTATAACATTTGCTGGCACTTCTGTCCGGCTTGAACTTTTTTTTTTAATTTAAAGGACACCAGGATACTTTATGCATAGGAATAACAAGCCAAATTGGCACGGCACCTTATTAAAATACTCCCTCTCTCCTGTGTCAAAGATTGCTCTTTTTCTGTCTGTGGTAAATCTCCAACTATAAGAAAAAAATGTTGCTATTTATTTTGCTATTTTTATATAGTTTTCTATTTTTTTTTCCCTAGTTATCAGACAGTTTTGTGCTGGGCTGGCCAGAATTTAAAGAAGCTGGAACATTACTTTGTTTTTTTCTACATATTATTGCAGATGCAGAGTCACCCGTCTTGTTCTATATTTTCTCTGTATGTTACAATAGGAAGTTGAGACACTGAGCAATAAAAGTCTGTCAATGCAGCATTTTTTAAACCCCCAGAACTGATTGGATGGATAACTTTAACTCTTCTGAGAGGAAGAAGGCTAAAAGCTCACTTTCCTGGTTCTCAAGTTTTCAAAATGGAAAACTGAACTAAAAGAAAAAAACTAAATACAGAATGAGGTAGCTAAGTGAAGCAGGTGCTCCATATGGAGGGGAAGAAAGACAAATTAATGTACAAACTACTTCACTTCTATAGGAGAATGCTATTTAAATACATAGACTGGGAAGACAGCTGAACTCTTCTGTGCAGTTTTATCAGCTGTGTTTTGTATCTCTCCATGACACAGTATGGGGCTCTTTTCTGAAAGCAGGACAATGTGTTTTGACAGCCCTTGGCAGTGAGAGCAACAGTGAGAAAAGCAAACCAAAGTGATTCAAATTAACACGAGCTGGCTGTTGCAAAGCTGGTCCATCCAAAGCATTTCCCATGAACAGAGAACCTCAGATATTTTAAGATGCAACATAGCAAACTGGGTTAGAAGCACAGTGCTAGTGCTGCCCACTATGCTGCCACTTATGGAGAGCTCCACTTTCCTTTGGTAAGGAATTCTATAGGGGCATTTAGCTCTGGTCCTGTTTGACAAGGTAAACAGGTCTTATATTGAGCTCTGTGTAGGGTCTTCAGGGAAAATAGCATGAAGAAGAAAGGCAAATCTCAATTAAAATTGCTATGGGCAACCTTGACCATTTTTGTAGGGGACAGCTTGCATGGGAATTTGTTGTTTTCCTAGCTTACTCATGGGTGTGTGTTTCTTTTGCCGTAAGTGCCATTGGTCTTCATTTTTTAAACATTTTAATGCTGATCAGAAGGAAAAATATTGAGAATTTTCTATGCCTTATTTGTTTTCTAAACACTTTCTAATTAAAAAAAGGTAAAAGTCTTAGAATCAAGGATATTCTGCTCAAGCTAGAGCAATTTCCATGAGGTTCACTACTGCTGACTTTATTCAAATATAAATACTGGTTTGAGGAATTCAAAGAAGTCTAGAAAAGAAAACCCTTTAAAATACATCAGAGCTAAAGAATCTGGTTTTTGTCATTCATGTCCACTTTTGTCTTGCAGGACAATCTTATCCTTTCACATTCCTTTGCTGATGATAAGAAGATGTTATTTTTTGAGATGTACAATCCTATGAGTCATCTCTCCATTTTGTGCACCACAAAGTTACTTTCCTGCATGTTCTGACTTCCTAAGAATACTCCTTTTACTTAAGATCCTTTCATTTTTCATCTCTTCTGAAGAGGCACTCATCTTCTCCCAGACTGTCACCAAATAAACCTTAATTTAGATAATTCAAACTTTCTGTTGTTTTCTTCTTATTCCCACACCTGCCCACATTCTACTTCTCGTATCCAGTGCCTTCCCACTCTCATTTCCAGCTGGAAGACCACTTCCCACTGTAGTAAAACTCCCTTATGAGTTATGAGAAGGAAATTAACCCTTCCACCAGTACTTCAGACCCTTATGATCCATAATAGATTTTATCTGCACTGTGCCCTGTGAAGAATAAATTGTTGCAGATGCAAGAAATTGAGTGATTTGCCCAAGGTCATCAAGGAAGTTAATGGATAAATTAAGAGCAGATCTCGTGGATCCTAATTTGGGCTGTGGAAGCTGTAATAGCAATGGTGAGGAGAATGGAAAGTCCAGGCAGATGATTTGCACTTCTTCCTTATGGCCAAATGTGACACAAATAGAGGCAACCCCCATTCCCATGAGGAGAGGCGGGAGAGTGGGACATAATTCAGGCTATTCAGATTCTGCTATTTAGCATTTGCCGATCACTAATGTGATATTTGCAAAGTATAATATTTTCTAACAGCTGTAAGAACAAGAGAGCCTAAAATTTCTCCCTATACATAATATCCATGAAATTGCATTGAATATTGTAATGATGTGTTATGCTGCCATTAGCTCTCCGTGAATACCTAATTTGGAAGGTTAATGAAATTGACAAATGTGTGTACTGTATGTGCATTGTCAGTACTAGTTAATGGCAACTATCACATTTTTATTTGGAAAATTATATAAAACTGAAAGTGACAATTACTGTAACTTCTTTTTTGGAATCTAGCAGAGTGTGCAGTTTATTTAAATAGGGTTGTATGTGTTTTAAATTTGTATACCATCATATGAAGTCCTTTGCTCATCATGTGATTATATACTTAATTTTTGTATGAATGCACGTATTGTGGTCTTTTACAGCATACTGGGCCATTTTTTTTGCTTTTTTTGTGTGTATTCCACACTAAAATACCATAAGTCCTTGTCTTCCTGTTGGTTCAACAGTGCTTGATTACAAAACTCGTGCCAGTTAATTCAAAGAGACATCACACATTCAAAATTAATTTCCCCAGGCAAGGAAAGTATGCTAGAGTATGCTACAATGAAATAGTACTCTCTTGTATTTTCTGAACATGACTGAGCACCAACAAAGTCACTTGCAGCTGCTGCTGCTTCCATGTATGAATTTGGTGACATCCTTGGAGTTTGGCCCCTAATTACTTATGTGGCTTTAGAGAGTGCTTTCTTAGGTCAAGGTCACATTTTCAGGTGTATAGAGTCCAATTTGATTTCTTCTTTTGGTCTAAAGCTGTTCAATTAGTTTCACATAGTGAATGACCCCATATGGTCCTGGAGATCTGAGTTTCATCTCCTGGGAAGTGGTAAGAGACATTATGGTAATATTCTGTGATGCGCCACAGAATGGATAATGTTGCCACATCTGAGCCTTGTAGACTAGAAAAGAGTGTATGGATGGAGTGATAGCTGCACAACCCACTTCCCCTGTTACTTAATTTTTGTGCATCTCTTCAACTCCTTGTGGAGTTTCTTCTGAGGAAGCAGGTGTCGCAGAGGAGGGTGGCTGCCCTGGGGAGACCATATGTGTCACTTCCAAGAACAAAGCAGTCTTTTAAACTCAGCACTATATTGAGCCTGTGAGTCATGAATCTTTAGATCAATAACCAAAATGTTTTTAAATGTGGGGGCAGCCCCAAACAGAGTGACTCAGCACCACAGTTCCGCATTCAGCATGCCTTGGTGCAGGGTTTGGTTTCAGATAACTGGAGCAGTGCCAGGTGATGTGTGGGGGCTGAGGTGCTGATGCAGGCACAGCTGAGCAGGGTTTGCTGTTTGATACTCAGTACACCTGCTCTGGGTCAGCTTCAGGCAGGAGCTGTGCTCTCAGGCTGTCTGGTTGCCTGCAAGTCAGCAGCCCATCTGATTTTCTGGCATTTTTTATAAGGTGACTTGGAGTTGCTGAGGCTGAAGGCATTCTTAGGCTTAGATTCTGTTGTGGCTTTCCCCGCTTTTTTCGTGTTGTATTAATAAATATATGTTAGAATCTGCTGGAAGAATACATCTATTCAGATCTTCTGTTGCAGATGCCATGGATTCCTGTAGCATAAAACTCTGAAGAACTATTAAATGCTTGTCCTTCTCACACTTGACAACAAGGACTCTTTCTGCTTTTGCTCCAGGCCTGGTGACCATGTGACACTGGGCTCATGGTAATGCTCAGGGAGAAGCTGGAGTGCATTAATCATCCCACAGACCTCTACCCCAAAAGCACAGATTTGTGCTTTAATGTTAGCATCAGCTGTGATTGTCTATCTATATGCTGATTTGAAATAAGAAATTTGGAGCCTGGAAAAGCTTCACACTGAGATTTGTCCTGATAAGTGGGAATGTTTTGCTCCTGTGTGGATTAATGATTTAATGATAACTCAGTAAAGGATAAGAGATATTTGCACCTGGCCTATTGAAAGGAGATTTGCATTTGAAAATGTTAGGCCAGTAAATAATCCAGGGAGATGACATTGAAGCCAACACCTGAATAAAGGAGGGGAGATGAATTTGAATGAACCTTCATGCAAAACTCCAAGAAGGAGTACAGGGTTATAAATTAGCCTTGTTCCTCGGCTGCAAGTTCCCTTCTGTGAATATATATTTCTAATGGAGGGTATACACCAGCTCTGATTCATGGTCCCTGTGGGTCAGATGTGGTTTAGGTCCTGTTTGCCACTTAGATACAAAGTGAGACATCAAAGAAAGAGAAGATGGTGGGCCTCTTGGACTTGATTTTAGAGAAAGTTTTCTTTTTGCCAGCCATATGTTAAAAATCTCTACAACTCCGTTACTTATTTTGGATTTTATAAATAAGTATTTTTCCTTGCTTTTGACTTCGCTTGTGCTGAGGATGATTTCTAATGTTGGCCAGCATAAAAAATCTATTCTATTAAACTGGTATATAGGCAAAGTGTAGTAACATCTAAGTCCTCATTACCTCCCATATCAACAGAAATTGCCACATGTGCATACTGTGGGACAGAAAGGCAGCTGTTAAAGTAGGAAAACTATACTAATGTAAAATATTTTGTTGATGGCACAAGGCAGAGGGGTCTTGTGCACACAGGGCGACAAAAAGTACATTGAACCTCAAGTTTAGTGTTAGTTTCCAGGGCTTTGGGGGATCACAGAAAACACAGTTGACATGCTCTAGCTTTCTTTGAAGAGCTCTGCCTCTTGTATATAGAAAGATATTTGGTAGCTCCTGCAAGCCTGAACATATTTGAAAGGCATATGCATTCTTCTGTTCTTTTCTGACCAATATGCTTCTGTACTATGTGCGTGTAAGAGGGATATAAATAAAATTTCTGTGAATAGATCAGATTTCCTTCAAGATCAGGAACTAAAGTGGTGTACTCTTAATTCATGAAGTTGAAGGAACTTGGAGAAAGAAAATAATAATGAGGAAATGTTTCAAATTAAATGATTTTTCCTCAAGAAATGTAATAGGGCCACCAAATTTTTTCAGCTTTTTGCCATTTCAAGCAGAAATGGAATAAGATTAATGGTAATACTCAGAGATAGTGCTGTAAGGACATCATAGGGAATGGGCCCAGAAGTGGCAGGGGACTCTCTAGGCTGGGAATGAAGGAGTTTTACCATCCAGGGCTTGTCCCATCACCTCCAGCAGTGATTCCTTCTAGGAAACTTATTCCCACCCTAAGGATAGCAGATGTGGAGCCCTGACTGCTCAAAGAACACTGACTTTGTCAACAGCAAAGATGCCACCAAGAGAAAGGAACCTCTCTGGAAGAATGATTACTTTCATTAAACAGAAGAAAATTCTGCTAGAAATTTGGCTGCAAGCAGACAGTGTCCACACAGGGCAGTAGGAAAAAATGAAAACAAGTAACATAGCAGAAAATTCTCTTAATATCTGTGGAACATAACAGAGGTCCCATCTATCAAACAATTGTGGATAATTATTGATTCATTATGATATATTTTAACATTCAATGAAAAAACTCTCGCTGACCTCAAAAGATGCCAAACTGAACTCAGTGAAGGATAAAATTGGTCATTTAGCCAGTAAATTTGGAGAATTAAGGTTTAATTTGCTTTCTAACAAAAACCACCAGGTATAACACAGAGTCATTTATTTTCTAATAAGCCCCACCAGATATAACACAGAGAGAACCATGTTATAACTCCCCTTTCTTCAGCTTGAGACACACCATTAGTGAATGTGTGATACCTGAGGTGTAAGAAATGATACAACACTAGAAGAGGCAAAGATTAGAGTTCACAGCCCTGGGAAGGGCAATTATTCTGTTGCTTCTTGAGTGTATTTATTTTAGGATATATTCCTAAAATGACTGTACTATTAAAAAAAAAAAATACAAGAGGCAGGATGGCATTTCTCTGACTGTGGTTAGTACAGGCCCATAGCTCTACTGATGCTGTTGTGTCCCAAGTTAGAAAGAAACAATGTTTTGGCACTCAAAAGCAAAGAGTCTTGATTAAAAAACTCATGGTTTAACCTCTGGCTGGCTAACCTTTGGTTTTAAATGTAAGGGGGAAATACCTTACAATTATGGTTTTATTGAATCAAGTGGGTACAGAAAAGACCAATGTTTTTGATGTGAATTTGTGTTGTGGTACCTTCTAACTGGGAGGTAAAAATTGAAATATTGCTTCTGTCTGAAGTTGGGGCCAGACATCCTACTAAATCCAACCTATCCAGATTTCTCTGCTAATCTTATGCTTTTGCATCTGATGAACTACAACTCAGGATATTTATTTTTGTTAAGACATTAACAGTATGGAAGTTTTTGTGACTTTCATGGTTGTTCTGTTCTTTTATCTCTTCTTTGATTAAATGTCTGTTACTCATAATACCCAGCTTTCAAAATTTCCCTCTATTTCTTCCATGAGTAGGTTTGTCATAGTCGAACTGGAATTTCTGCCAGGTGGAACTACTCTATCCATTGTCTACTCCAAAATGGTTTAGACTATGTGGAATTAACTTTCCATTACCACAATCCGGGGCTAGCAATGTCTTTCACAATCCCCTTGTCTTCCTTGTTACCCTGGTAGAAAATCATCTTTCTGGATCATACATGAGGAATTCAAGTGTCAGAGAGGTCAGAACAGAATTAACAAAGAGATAGAGGAGGCTGACAGTACTCCCTGATGAGGTTCAAGTCTTTGCCACAGTGTCATGTGTCACTTCCTGCCTGTGCTGGTGTCCAGTGTATAAAAGCTGGAAATAAATAACTCTGCTTATCCCAGTCTCTTTCTTTCCTATGTGGGCTCTGTGGGTTTAGCTCACTATGCTAGCCTTTGCTGAACTTCTAATTTGTTATTGTTTTCAGGACAATGATTGCTGTCTGAGCAGGTTAGCCCTGTAGGGACAGGTTTCAAGTGGCAGAGGATACAGGCAGCACATGGAATACAGGCCTGAGGGATGCTCAGCACCCAGCATTACAGGATTCTGCTTTTTTCTTGACTTTGGTGAGTCTGCCTGGGTGAATGAGGCTTACCTGTGGGAGTTGTAAAGTATGTTGCTAAGTTTATTTTTGGTGTTTGTTTTAAAAATCTTCTGTGCCTGTTGCCAAACATAAGACATTTGTTTTCAGACTCTAACTTCTCATGTAAAGCTGTCATGTTTATTCTGACTCACTACATCAACACATAAACATGAGATTGTTGTTTATATTTATTGCTCTTTGTGTATCTTTATATAGCCAGAAAATATTTTTTCAAGGCTTTATTCATTTCCAGTGTATGAAAGAATGAGGGGAAAAAAGTGCCAGTATATGACCTAATCTCAGAAGTTGTGTTTGAGCTGTGTGTTGGCTGTGACACAGTAGGATACAGTTAAACCTGAAGCAGGTTTGGGTTTACATCTTCCGGTATAACTAACAGCCTTAGCTTTGACCATCATTTGACATTAAAAATAATTTTCCACTTTTCAACATGAAAGGCGTGAGTCAGCCCTGAAATGAGTGTTGCCTGTGTAGTGCATTTGAGGAATGGTTTGGGGCAGGTTAACTTGCATTCACAGGTTCTATAATCTGTCATCCACTTTTCAGAGCTTTAATGTACTAACATTTTCACAGGCTGCAGACAGTGGCTCTCTGCTCAGATTAACCACAAGCTCATGCTGCTTCACCATTGTTTGACCTCTCTGATGAGCCACACATTAATGTGTTTGCAGACTGTGTATGTATATTTGGCTATAGATGTGTCAAGGCATGCACAGCACAGAAATTGTTTTTATTTTTAAATGTGTTTGGTTTTGACTGTGATCTGGCTGGTGATTTATTCTTGGTAAATTATTTTTTGTGGTGTCAGATAGTCGGTTGTGGAGTGCTGTTAAATATTGGCCCATTGTTTTCAAAAAACAGAGATTATTTATGGAGGGTGTTACAGAATCAGGTCAGAAAAGGCCTTTCCAGTTCATCTAGTCCTGCTGTTTTGCCTTAAGGTAGGTAGTCTGAACCAGTTAGTCCTCCCAATGTCTGCTGCAGCTCACTCCTGGTATCTTGCCCTGCTCCTGATGTCTGACTGTGGATGCTCAGCATGCTGTGACTCACATCTTATTGGAATGGACCTCCATTTATTTCACAAAGGTGAGCTGCAGGCTTGTGGGAACCAGATGAACCCTCCTGCTCCATCTCCTTGGCTAGGGATGTAGAGAGGCAGAGCAGGCAGCTGAAGGTCAGGACTGAGCTAGGACAGCCGAGGCTCTCTGCTGTGGCACCTGCATTCACATCCTTGGCCTGGGTTTGTAACTGCTGGGTTTGGGCCCCTGCCTCATCTGCAGCAGGTCCTTCACACTGACCTCAGCTGAGGCTGTTCTGAAATGAGGAGCAAGCTGATCCTGCCATCCATTAAATACTTGCCATACTTGCAAGTAGCCCCTATGACTGGGTAAATGACCAAATGTTTGAGGGAGACTGTAATATGCCGTAGGAATCCATGTTCTCACCTGAGGCACCAGCCAGAGTCTTTGCCATGCACTGCAAGGTTGGCATCTCCAGAGGATGATGGGATCCTTCACCAGATCAGTGCTGCTGAGGGATGTGGTTACTTCCAAATGCTCTTGCTGTTCTCTCCATCCTTAGTAACCTCTCCATACTGAAACATGCTGGGTTGTTTTTGGCAGCACTTTCTCCCAGTGAAGATGAGCAGGAGGAAAACCTGGATGTCCATCCTGCTTGCCTGTCACAGAGTGCCAGGTAGGCTGCATTCTGTTGCTGTGCTCTGCGGTGCCCAGCCCCACCAGGGTCTGTCACCCCATGCTGGGGTGTGGGGGGTGGGCTGAGGCCAAGGCCAGGCTTAAAGATATACTCCTTAGACACTACCTTCTTATCCAGCCTGGTTTTTAATTTTCATTGCTGCAGTTTCAAAAGAGTTTGTCCAAATGGTCAAAGAGCACTCCCAGGAGCTCCTTCAGAGGTTTCAGATGGTTTATTTTTGAAGAGCACTTTCTCACTTGCTTTGACTTGAGGCATGCAAAGGTAATGTGCTCCTGTCCCTTTCTGTATTTTTTTTTTCCCTCAGCATGTAAGAACTTGTTATCGGTTTCATTGTGCAGATGAAAAATTTTGTCTTGAGCAACCTCTATAAATGTCACAGGGATTTTTTTTTTGAGTGTTTATTGAGAACATATTATGTTTTAGTGTCTCTATCATAAATACCTTTTTGTTAATCTTTCACCCTCACTAAATCTATTACAAGCTTTAATCAACCTTTCTAAGCAGTAATAAAATGTTATCAGCAGTTGGCAAAGATTGTAAGTGACAGACCCTAATGTTTTCTAATGATTGTCATTATTTAGAAGGTTGTTTGTAGTTTTACAGAAAAATAATTAGATCTAGCACATACATTTGAAGAGAGGGGAGTGTAACTCCTCAGATAGTTTACTCTCAAGAAGTCTAATTGATAAATAATTACTTAAAAAGAAATCAACAAGCTGGAGCTGAATGGAAATTCGAGATCTATTTAGGCAAATACAGGCAGAAGAGAACATGCTTTATGTTTAAAAGACAAGATATTCCCCTGGTGAATACATACAATTCAAATATTTTACCTACAGGTCAACAAGACCTGAAGTCTAAATTTCTAAGTGTACGGCATCTTGCTACATTTTTACACTCATAAAAATAGGCTTTGCAAAACTATTACTTTGTATTATGCAAATGATTTTTCCTTTTAAGACAGTCAATACTGTTTCACTTACATGACACGTTTCTGCAACTGGAGAAGTGAAAAGCGAGATAAATGAAGGTGAGAATTTCTTGGTTTCCTTAAAGTTTAAACATTTTGGGTGGGTTTCTTTGAATTTGTTTTATTTTGTTTTGTTTGGTTAGATTTGGTTTATAAGTGAATATGGTCTAAGGACAGTGTTCTAGGTGAATTTCAGTATTGATGCACTCAAACAAGATACATTTCCATGAATTCTCAATGGTGTGACTATATTTTAGTTCCTACTGTCCTGATCCAGGTGGTTGCTGAATCTGGAGAAAATGCAGCCCTAGCCTTAGCACAAGCTAAATTTGATACTTGCTCCACGCATGGTGTTCAGTCAGCTGGCCCACACCTCTCCACTGTGGTTCAGCAGTTTCCTGCCTCCAGGTTCTGCTGTGTCCCTGAAGCCACAGAAGTTTTTTCTGCACCCCTGGTACAGCTCTTGGGCTTTAAGAGGACCACAGCCAGGATCTATTCTTGGGCAGCAGTCCAATGGCATCTTCTTCTTCCCTTTTTGTTTTCTCTCCTGTTGTATGACCCCTAGATGTGTGACAGTAGTGAAAGGCCACCTGTGAAACAGCACATTAAATACTCATAGTGAATGTATCTACAGTACTCCCAGATACTTGCTTGTGCCACAAAACTAAAATCCTCACCAGCACCAGGTAAGGAATGCTTTATAGATAATGTTGTTTCATGCCCAGTGAATGCTCACTGCTGACCTGCTTTCAGAGGGTGTAAAAAAACATCTGTGCAGGTGTTTAGGTCTTGTGGATGTGTTCCCAGAAGCAAGCACACATGTACACCACCACCCCGCCCCCTCAGTCCTTTAGGCTAAATGATCAATTTAAGCACAAGTGTGGACCAAATCAGATTAGTGTAACTGAACTGGATCTTAGCTTTGCAGTTGCAGACCTCAGCCTGTCTGCTTTTAAGCCTCAAAACTGAAACTCATTGCCCAAGTACACCCTTTTCCCCGACATCTGTTTTCCTATTGCTCAGCATGTGGATCAACTATGTGCTCAAAATGCACTTGCAAATGATTATTAATTTCTGTGTATTTTTTGAAAAACTTGGTTTATTTCTTGTGGTGGGTTTCTGTTGGCCAGTGTAGATGTTGTCTCTATTCCTGTCATCACCTCTTAGGCATTTCTAGAGTTTGTGCTGACTGCCGTATTTGTCTCTAGTGATCTATATTTCTGCATGTCCCAGAAATGTTCTTGTTTAATTCTGTTAACAAAAAAAGAATGAAATGTTTTAAAAAATTAAGATGATTTTTAACTCCTCATAAACACTAAATGGTGCACTTCTTCTAAGCAAACTAGGCATTTTTAGCAATTAATTTCTTTTTTCAAACTCTCCATTACTCTGGAGAGGGATGTGCATCCTAAAGATATTATAAAGTAAGCAGAAAACCCAACTCAAAAGGACTGGCAGTGTTTAAACTTAGAATTTGGAATATATCTACAAGAAGCAGCAGCAATGTTTAAATGGGAAATTCCAGACTATAAATTCTTTTTCAGCTAGATTATGTGTAGTACAAGTGTTGACTTTCAATTTATACCTTTGATATGACTCATTGAATGTTCTGATTCTTAGTTTATTTGTCCTGTCTTCAGCAAAATGGATTGAATATAGGGTTATCCAACCATGATGCATTGTCTCTGTGCCTCAGATGTTATATTGGTGAAATCTTAGTGTCTGGCACTATCTAAGAGGAGTATAAAAATTTGATTTGGTCTCCAGCCAGTTTTCCTCCCACTCTGGAACAATGATGGAACATCTGGAGAACGCTGTATTCATTAACCTAAATCCTGAACACTTCACATAATACCTGATCCTGTAAGAATCTGCTTAGTTTTCCAGCCTGTGTAATTTGTGCTGGATGCAGCTAGAGCATATTTAGTCAAAGGACCTTGTCTCTTACATTTCTGAGCTTTTATGTGACATTATGTTTTGTCATAATTGATGATAACAAGATTCCCATTTGTTTTCTGAATTTAAATGCCAGTTATGCATGGTGGCTCACTCCATTCTCTCTCCTCCAGAAATTTCTCTTTATTTGTCATTTGTATTTTCAGCTGGAGACCTTGGGGTTTTATTTTACCCAGGGTCTCAGCTGAAGCCATATGCCAAGAGGCCTCTTAACTTTCGTGAGGATGGATCTTGGAATATCAGACTGGCACCAGTGTGCCACCTTTATTGTTTTTTCTGCTTTCATAATCTCCCCTTCTCACAGTGGCAGATGCACACCAGTATTGTGGCTGTCAGAATAGCCATTTTCCTCCTGGGGCTTGATGCTGCGCTCTGGCCAGCTGCTGTGGGGTATACAAAAGGGATGCAGTTGGTACATCCCAAGGTTTGAATATCCCCTGTGATTTTACATTCTGTGCTTGCCTAAGAAAGGGATTGCATTTATGTCTTCTCATGACCTCAGGTCCTCTGCATGGATTTGACTTTTGATGAGATTAAATAAAGTTAAACTCCTTAACTCTTATTTTAAAATGACTGTCAAATGCAAAACATGGGAACTCATCTGTCTGTTATAGGAAAGGAGGAATGAAGCAGTGGTTAGAACACCCTTGGAACACTTTTCTCCCTTAACAGTATAGGTATGATCTGTGCTTGACCTTGTGCAAGTCACACAAGCTGAGATCCAGAAAATACTCACCTAAATCCCACTGTGGGATTTAGCCACCTGGATAAGAGAAAGGTCCAAATTTTCAAAAACCCTAAGGTTTTTAGAGCACCTCATCTGCAAAACGAACATGGAAGCTCATAGTTTTCTTCAGTGGGCTGTCATGAGAACAGATGTGCTACATTTGTAACATGTAAGCTACTCATCTTTGTTAAGCCCAAATGCTGAATCAGAAGGACATAAAAGTGAATGTTATCCCACTACCCACCTTTTCTACTGATGTTTTCAAAATGTATAATTTGCTGTCAGGATTTGGCAGATATGGAAGAGGGTTTGGGACCAAACCTGAAAACTGTCTTTTCACTTTATTGATACAGCCTCAAAAGTTGTTTTATATAAAAACAACTCAGATGGGCCCCTTTTCAAGGCCTTGACATCAGCACTGCTGAAAGAGTTAAGGCCATTAGCTGGGTGCCATAAAAATACTTATTATCTTGCATCTTCAAAGCAATGTACAAATATTAACTAATTAATCTTCAAAATAGCCTTACCTCCACACCCCACAGTCAACCCTGATTAAGAAGTAAATATTCCTCCTGCACATGCAATCAAGGCTCAGAGCTTTATGCTCTAAGAGTGTAAATGACTTGTTCCTTGTTTGTGATGTTGATAAACAATTCAGAGTAGTTAAAAGAATGCAGAGCCAGAGGGAAGGTCAGTAGCATGGAGTGAGAAGAGTTTCCTCCCCAGATGTCGTCAATATTTTTGGACTTAGCTTTCTTTTCACATTGATATGAGAGAGACAATATTTATGGTACGAAATACTGTGCCTGGCAAGCCTGAACTAGAGTGACAAGAATGGTACTTTAGTATCCATTTTTAGGTACCTAAAATTTCAGCTTGCCATCGCTCAGTGTTTTTATTGGTATGCAGAAGTGCACCTCAGGTCAGTGCACTTGCTTCAGTTCTTTTCTGAGAGTGGACCCGTCACTGGACCCATCCAGTTACAAAGTGTAATATTGAAAGCAAATTGATGACTAGTGCAAAACTGGGGGAAATCCCTGTATTTTAAAAGGTATGTGTTAATTCATCTCAGATGAGGTTGTGTCTCTCAGATCTGACCCTAAGAACAGATATATCACAGATGCTTCATCACAATTGATTTGTCTTGTGCCACTGTGACTGTGACATTTAAAGCAGAACCACTTTGTGACCACTTACTGAAATCTGCTCTCATCAGACCTGAATGCTGCTGCATGAGTGAGACGCTTCAAAGAGCATTTACTGCTTTTAAATATTTTGGTAGAATAGGTGTGCACAAAATCCCATTACAATAGCAAGGTATTTACATCTGGAAGCATCTTGATGAATAAATGCTAATAAATACCAAAGATAGCCTCAAGCTGTGCCAGTGGATGTTCAGGTTGGACATCAAGAGGAATTTTTTCATTGAAAGGGTGGTCAAACATTGAAGGCTGCCCAGGGAGGTGCTGCAGTCACCATACATGGAAGTGATGAAGAAATGACAGGACTTAGTACAGTGGTTTAGTTGGCTTGGTAGTGTTTGGACAAAGGTTGGGCTTGATGGTCTTGGAGGTCTTTTCCAACCTCAGTGATTTCCTGATTCGGTATGGGAATATAAATGTCAGGCCTGCAGTCAGCACCAGGCTTGCAGATTCTGCATGTGGCAGTAGGCAGGTCCATGGCCCTGTGGGTCAGTGCAGAAGAGGGAGGGATTCAGGATCTATGATCCGCTTACAAGTCTGTGGGATCAGTCAGCTGTGGGATCAAGACATTGCAACAATTTGGCACTGTTGTGCTTTTCCCTGATTTTAGAGCCTGGGTCCTCTGTCTGCTGAACCTTAGACCTTGTATCTGTTACCACAGACTCATGTTGGTATCTTGTCTGGCTGAGATCTGAGACTTAAAAGATGCCTTTTTGTTTGTTTGTTTGAGAATACAGTCCTCCTGAATGACTGCAGGAGGTTGCTCTGTTCACTCTGTTGCAGCATGTGGTTAGTTCTTTTCTACTTCATGCTTTAATTATAAACATTTCAGGTGCTGAAGTATATTGCTACTGGCGATCAGGGATTATTGTTGTGCGTGAATTTTAAAAAAAAAGTCTCAAGTCAGGCAGTTGAAAATTGTGTAGCTGAGTTAGTGGGGATAGATAACAGCATCAAGAGATATGTACTTTTATATAAAGCAAGTTTAGGCAGCAGCCATAGTTGCATTGTGATCATGGTATTTGATCTTTGGAGGGCTGGATTCAGACTATGAATTACCATTTCAGTGCCTTTATCAGCAAAATGCTGTACACTGATGTAGTGGTTTCACGTTAGCCAATTCTTGTTTTCAAAATTAGTGTAGTAGTTTGCGTGTCTGCTAGAATTACTGCCAGCCCAATAGTGTTCTGATTATCTGAACACATAAAGCACCATGTATATCTTCTTGAAAAACCAGAGTTTTAAAGTTGACAAAGCAGTTCTAGTAATGGATAATATTTATAGGAAACCCTGTAAATTGAAACACTTGATAAGGTATTAAAATATGCTGCATGAAATTCAGGTGTGGTTGGTTAAGAGCTGAAAAGAATGTATTCTTGCTGTGCCCAAATTGAGTTTAGTTTGCAAGATATGCCTCGTCCTGCTTTTGAATATTAAAAATTCAGCATTTGTCACATAACCACTTCAGCTCAGTTCAACACACCTGGGTGCATGCCACAGTGGGATTAACTCTGATCTAATCACTAAGGAAAGTGATCTTTTCAGGTCAGGACTGAGGTCATGATTAGATTGTAGATAGAAAATTATTCCTCCTCTCTCTGGATCATGCTTATTTACAGTATCAGGTGGTGTTCACTCATGTCTCCTCATTTCATCATTGAAATGCTAATACTCATTCATCAGTGTCACTGATGCTCCATGTGTGTGGGAGCATGTTTTATATTCTCAAATAGGCATTGCAATAGCATTTTCAAAGGTAGACCTTTGTTAATACATTTAGGTGGCTCTATATATTTAATTAGGTCAATGGCTTCAGTGGACATTAAGTTTCCATCCGTTGTAGTAATATTGGGCCTTTGTATTTAGCTTGTCTTTAGTGAAGCTGGAAAGTGCATATGCAGTACTCTAAGCAATTGTAAAACATAAATAAAACATAAATTCTTATCTTTGTGTTGAAATGTTAAATGTTCACATATCATAAAGCTCCATGTACCAAGGATGCTCCAACAATATGAATTAACTGCTTGTCTACTCTGCTTTCTGGTTTACATCATCCCATAGCCTTTTCAGCAAGTAATTGATTAAAAAACATATATTTAACAAGGACAGCATTCTTACTAGAAATAAGATTAATATTTTGAGATAAAATATTGGAAACAAGTTGAAAAGTAGCAGAAGGTAATAGCTGTAAAATCTTTTGATCCTTTCTGTCTCCTTGCTATCAGTTTCCTGGATCTGTTTTGGTATAGAAATATCCAGAGGCTCTGTCTCTCACAGCTCCTCCACTCCTGCAGACTATTACATCAAAAGTAGGTGTCGTTTTGCTCAGCTCTTTGGATATCCCTTAGTATTTGATTGATGATTTTCCTTTTAGGATTTAAAATCCTCTGCAAATGCTAGAGCCAAGCTGGATGTGATATAGAGACAAGTTGTACTGTGTTTCTTCCACTGGCCTACTCATCTGCATGCAGAAAGTAACTGATTTTCATTGGCATTTCAGGATTTTGAGTCATGGTGCACTTACCAAATTATATTAGATTCCAGGCTGAGGTGAGATTAACCACTACCTTTGTAGAGGGATATCGCAAAAAGTGGGTGGTTCCAGGCAAAATGGAAGCTGGATGTGTAATGGAACCTGGATATAGGTGATGATTAAAACTGTGGCTAGAAATAGTAAGGATGCAAGAAAACCAGGGCTGTCAGCAACAATGTCCATGGAAATGGAACATAAATTGGTGGAGAACATGGTAGACGAGTGCACTGTGACTCCTCAAAGTCTAAGCTCATTTTCTAGACATACTTAGCAGTACTCAGAGAGACATAAGCACTACTGGGGCATGATTGGTGTCACCCTGAAGCTGACATCTGATTTCAGATTAGTGAAGCCTCTGTTCCTCTCTAATGACTGGAGTCTAGCCTGCTCCATCAGGCAAAATACCTACTTTATAAACAATTGGGAACAGGTGAGGTGATTTGTACTCTGATCATGCTGGAGACGCACCACATGGTTTTCAGCCATTCCACTGTGAAGGGAGGGTCTGAAAGAGCTGTTTTGTTCTGGTAAATAAAAAAGGCAGAAACCCTCCACAAAAGGCCAGGTGGATTTTCAAAGTATCTGGAATATGGCAACATGAACTTCCCAACAAAGAGTGAAGTTTATTTTCTTTCTCTTGATATCAAAGAGATTTTGCTGCTGCATCTGGTGAGGGAGGGTACAGAGTTGGGACCAGAATTTCCATTTTGGAGCCCTCATTAACCTCCTTTTGGAACAGGTGAAGAGCAGAATACAGATGTTGCTGGAGAAATAAATTCTACATTAAATTTTCCACATGTATTTTTCCATTACTCCTGCTCACATATGCTTGAGGGACAATGTGTGTGTTGAACTCTGTGCATTTTTTTAGGCACACACTAGTAATTTGGGCACCCATGTCCACCTTTGGCACCATGAACACCTAATAGAAACATAATCCAGTTATGCCATTCAAATCAGAAGGATTTTTTTTTAAAGTTGGCAGAAAAAATAAGTTCTTGGTTTGTGAATGTACAGTTGTTTGAAAGGTATTTGCTAACTGGAGACTTGTTTTTCTCCCTTCCCCAGTCTCTGGTTTCTGTAATGGATTTTCTGCCCACATGTGTCTTGGGCTCATCTGAGCCAGTGTCAGCAGTAAGCACTTAGAGCAGCACGGCTGCAGTGCCACTGAAAGCCTTCCTGGGGCTCATTCCTGACATCACAACAATGCAATGCACTGAGTCAGGAACTGCTGGTGTTTCAAAGGTGCTCAGTGCTTTAATTTTCATTGCCTGTGATCATTTGCTAAAAAAGAAAATGCAAACCATTCTATTTTGCAATAGAAAAACCTTTTTCAAGTCAAGCCATACATTCCTGGGGTACTTGGATTAGTAGCTAACCCTCTGTTTATAGACACATATTCAGCTGGTATGGATCTCATTCCACATTTAACAGTATTGCAGCTTAAGTAGTATTCCAGAGTAAGGCTCTGTAATCAGGCAGCACCGTTTACTTTGTGCTTAAAAATGGGGAAGAGTACCTATTGCTCTATTGGAATATCTCCTAAATATTGTCAAGGGTAATCTCTATAAAGATATGATTACTGTACAAGGCAAAAATCAATCATCAAATTTAATTGTCAAAGAATTTTTATATCTAACACACAGATCCAAACCTTATTAAATATAATGAACCTTCTGTACACAATAAACAGGTAGGATGTGTAATGGTTTGCCACAATATATTTTTCACATTGAGTTTGGTCAAATTAAAAACTATAGTAAGCTAAGCAGACTCTGAGAAATGCAAACTCTATTTTATTCATATGTAAAGCTGTAGCCAGCTGATGTATTGTAAAATAGTACTTTCCTTTCTTTTTCTGTCTTTAATACAACCGCTGCCTGACAAGTGCTTGCATGCTGCAGAAATGAGGACCAGTTAAATATTTAACTATCTTATACATTGGTGTTTCTCTTCCTGGCACTCTTATATCCAAAGGCATGTGTTCCCAGAGACCTTTTTTGCCATGCAGTTTGTACCTTCCTGTGCACAGTTACTGACTGGAGAAACATCTAGTGGTACAGCTCCTTGGCTTTAAACTTCTTATTCATTCAACAGAATATTCAGACACATTGAAATCAAGTGTAGGTTTTAGAGTGACTGAATGTTAGTTTGTTTCCATGTTTGTTTGGGTCAGTAGGCACTAGAGAGGATAACCACAGGTGTGAAGCTCAGAGGAAGGTAAAGATACCTTGCTCCCAGGTCATTCAGGGGTTGTGTGCAACTACCCCTTTTGCAAACATATTGAGAATGGTTTATTATCTCTGGGGATCATTTGGACTCTGCAAAGGAACCTCTCTGGCATTCATGCTGCTTAGAGATGGCCCAGGATCCCAGCCCCACGGTGTGGTGTAAACAGGTACATGTGGCACATGTGAACTGATATCACCCTGCCATATCACCCAAAATTGTGGCCCTGTGCACTGAACGCAATTGAATGCAATCTCTGCCTTTAAAGTCTAGTACTTATCATAGCTTTTTGGAAGGAAGAAGGAGGGTTAATGATACATGTGTAATAAACAGTAAGATCTGCCATGCAGCTGTGCAAAAATTTCTACCTGACATGCTTATTTCATGGAAACTCACCAAAGACAGAGACAGAGGGTTCAAACATCAACTGCTATTTACCACTGTAAAAAACAAAAAATCAGTGAAACATCAGTGTGAAGCTTTTCATTAAAGAATTGATATAGTGTGATATGAAAGAAGAAAAAAAGGGTTACATTTTTTCGAAAAATGTGGGGATTTTTTTAATGCTATGGCACTTGCAACTTGCTTTTCCTCTGTACAAGTCAAGGTTTGATTATAGTTTCTGCATTATTATTTATAGTTTAACAGTTATGCCACGTCCTTGGCTGTGGCATTGCAGTTTGTACCATCTATGTCTGCTTCCTAAATTTATTGATCTCATTAGAAGATAAAAATGACAAAGATAGCTCATAATACTTCTGAGAAATGTAAAACCATTAGCAGGTCATTGTCAAAGTTATAACATGTCCTTTTAAGCTGCTTAGCAAACTGGTGGCAGCCTATGATACAGGGATTAACCTGTGCCAGGAGTGACTGAGAGGATCGCAGTGGATGGTTAATATTCAGCCTGCCTACAAAGCTTTGAAACTGCCTCACAAAATGATACAACAAAACGATAAACAGAAATACATTAAAAACAAAGGGAACAGAAGTTTTCTTTTCCTGTCCTTTATCCTGACCTCTGACATATAACAAGCAGAATGGCTGTTAGAACTTCTGTCTGAAATTGTTACTTTTTAAGGTTGGGTTATGCTCCCACCGGGTGAAGGAGCCTCTTAGGCTTTCCTCTGAGTGAAGGCTGACCTTGGCCAAGACCCTAAACCAGCTTTTCCTCAGGTGGGACCTTGAACTCTCCTAGAGCTATGTTTAAGTGCACAGTAATAATAATGAGTATTTCAGACACACAATGCACCACTGTATTTTGAAACCAGCATTTGTTGCCCCAGACATTCCACACTGCCTAGGATGCCCACCAGAGCAATGGACATAACAAGACTTGCTACTTTTTTGCAGAAGACCTATATAGCTGCATTTTTTTTATTGTTGTTTACATTTCTTCCCTTAGAGAAATGGCTGCAAGGGCTAGCTGATTGCTCTATTGCTTACAGAACTGTCTGGACTTATAGAGAACTAATTTAAAATTGCAGAACATATACTGCTGTATACATTTTGGGCTAGAGGACTGGGTTTTCTGCATTGGTTCTCAGGGATGGAGCAGGATAGGTGGTTAAGGAGAGGAAGATGTCAGTAGAAAGACTGAAGCCTAATGTGTCTTTTCAGCATTTCACCTGACTCTTCACTGACTGTGGAGCACATGGCATTAGCATTAGACACAGTTACTGCCAAATCCCTTTGGGGTGATTGAGCATGCACAGGTGGGTTCTGACAAGAGGAATAGGAAGAAGAGAGAAAGAATAGAAACCCAAGCCCCCATTGACTGTTGTTGAACATCATGTGACCTGATTTACACCAATGCATTACTCTCTTTTAGGAGCAATTTATATGCACATTCCAGTAACAAGTAAACAAGCATTAGAGCAATGATGAATTAGCCTAGACAACAGTTTACCGATTACACAGGAGAGAATGAGGATAATGACAGTATTAATCACTTCAGTTATTCATTTTATTTTTAACCTATTTATTTTATCTATCAGGAAGTCAGAACTACCAGGAAGGGGACCCTTGATCACCTTGATTATAGATCTCTCCCAACAAAACTTGCTCTGTTTTGTTTTCCTATGTACATAGCAGAAATTTCAATTTGGTGCAACTACAATTTTGGCTAAACCGCACATCTATAAATTAGGTGCAATAAATTTCTATTGTCTAAATCACCAAGGTGATTTTGGGTTAACTGGTGAATTTCAAATACTCAGAATGCACCATAACCATGTTGTATAAATATTGATATATATAGGCATTCTCAGCCATTACTTGCCCTGTCACTGGAATCTGGTCTGCTAATATTTGACTGTAATAGAAATCCACTTGGTTTAGCCAAACAATCTGTAAAATTTAAAGAGATATTTTCCCAGTCCAAGATCTTGTAAATGCTTCCATGGGATGCAGACAATAAAGAATGAAAAAAAAGCTAGTATCTTGAATAAAATTGTGTGAGGAAAGCTAAATCACTTTCCTTGACATTTCTGAGCTTTTAAAAAAATCGTTTGGTTCTAATTCAGACTGGAAAAACCCCATACATATAAATTCTACTGCTGAAGACTCAGTTCTAGTGACTCTGGCTCTGCAAGTTTTTTCCTTTTCTCACTTCCAGCCACTGGTTCAAGAGAAATCTTCAATTTCCATCATAAGAGCCTCCCAGCCTGACTTATCTGGGGCCATGCAAAAACTGATGGCCACTGATTTTAATACTATACCTGTCACTGGTGCTCCAAAGGTGAGGGTGTTTCCCATGGGTTTCTATCCCAGAGTCCTGTAATCCTTTTTCTGAATAGCCTTACTTCTGAAGGATTAAGACAAACTCAAAAGGTTGCAGAAAAGAAGAGCAAGAACAATTGAAAGTCTGAAAATCCCGTCTGACATTGAGAGATTAAAGAAGATCACTGTACTTAGATTATCTGAGAGAAGGTTAAGAGGTGGTTTGATCATGGTCTCAAAGTCCCAAGCAGAGAAACAGTTTTCCAATACATGGGGAATCTCTAATTTAGCAGACAAAAGCCATAGCAAGGTCCTGTGATTGAATGCTTAATCTGGACAAGTTCACATAAGACGTAGCACTTTTGAGATTGTAGCAGCCTTTTTTTTTTTAAATTTTTTTTTTTTTTTTAGGTATTGTTGAATTTTTAGTAGTTTTAAGATTTCAAAACATATTTTTCTAAAAGCTGTCTTACTTTCACTAGGGTCTATGTAGAAGTCATTGGGTGAAATACTATGGGTATATGTTGTGCCCAAGGGCAATTTATATAATCATAATTTCGGAGTTTATTAATTCTTTGGTAATGAATATTCCTTACCACTACATAAAATAGGCTCATATAACATACTATCATTTTCAGTTTTCTGACCTTAGCTTCATTATTCAAAAGCCATCAAAGCTGGTTTTGTACCTCTGTGTGCTTAGCCCAAAGAAAAGGAAAGCTAGTTAATATAAAAAGATATTTTTAGCATTTCTGAAAGCCTCTTATGCCAATCCCTGAAAAGAAACAAGAAATTTCTCCAAAAATGCAAATGCTCTGTCCAGAAGCAAGAGTATCATTTTAACTACTTCATCATTATATATCACTCCCTATGTATAGTAAGTGCTGCATGACTTGTTTCATTGCTGCATTGTTTCTAAGAGACAATTGGGGACTTTTCCAATAACTATGTAATTATATTTCATAATATATATATTTGTGAGGCATGGAGCTTTATGCGTTCAAAGCACTTAGGATTCACTAGCTAATGCTCACAGCACCTCTGTGGAATAGGTAAGACTATTGTAAGGGCAGATGGTCCTCAAAACTACATAAAACACTGCAGTCTGAGAAAGAAATAGAGGTTGGTACCTTCCCATTTCCAGATTGCATGTTCAAGTCTCCAAACACTATATTAGATATATAACTACACTGCTTTTAATATTATTTCCTAACCCTCCATCTCTTGCGCTGATTTTATTGCTCTCCTAAACTAATACATGGAGTAATGCTATGACACTCTACCTAATTTGTCAAGATCAGCAACATTAGCCTCTCTAGTTCCTGCGAGGTCTTGACCTTACTTACTGAGCTAGTCCTGCTGAAATTAAATCACTGCATGAAAAGTACATTTCATTAAAAATTACTGTGAAGAGGAAGTGGTACTACTTATTTTCAAAGTTTGCCTTTATTTAACAGATCAATGGCATTATGGTTTGGCAGTAAAGTCCACAGAGCAGCAGGGCCTAAGTGCTTGCTCTGCCAAGTCCAGTCCTTGCTGTTAAAAGAATGCTTTATGAAAGGGACCACTTAAGAAACCAATAACAAGACAGCATAAATAAAATTTATGAAAGGACCTCCAGACTGTTTAGAGTCCATTCTGTCCATTTTTATGTGCAGAAAGAAAGAATATCTGTCTGCCATAGATGAATAGCCTTTCACAACGGATTTCTTGGGCCCAATACCTACCCATAGTTTTTCTCTCCTTGACCCTGCATGTCTGGAAAAAGCATCTTGGAAGCTCATGTTGCTGCTGTGATAGCAATGCAGACTCCAACCAATTAAGTCTTATTCACAAATAAATCTCATGCATGACAGACTTGGAGGAGGAACTGATAGTTACCCATCTCATCCAGAAGCTTTCCAGTGACATGTTATGTGTTCTTATTATGCTTTCTATGAATTTGGGAAAGTCATTGGCAAGGCAAATATAAAAGATATGGTTTAGGGTAAAAATGTGTGGCAGGAAACCATATGTTCAAAACCTCACCTCTGGATTCATTTTGCCCTGAGTTTTGGGCACCATCAGGTGCGGCTCCTGGACTTCCTTGCTCCTAGTGATTGTCACTGTATCTTGATGATTAGTCAAAAAACTTCTGAGTAATGGACAAAGGGGAAAATGGAAGGATTGCTATACTGTCACCTTGTGGCCTATCACAAATATATATAGCTATATTTCAGAGATGGATGACCAGATGAATAATCTCATACCAGGCCTTTTCATTTTGCCCACTTGTGATGAAGACTAATCAGAAAAACCTAGGAAAATATGAATTCTACCATTCTGTTAATATGTGTGTTTTGAATTACAAAAGGAAAAACCTTATCTTCAAAAAGACCAAGTTTCCTTTCCTCTTTTTTTTGTTTCTGGCAAAAGACATGCAAATGTCAGAGGTACGAAACATCCCACTGAATAGAGAATATTGTGAAGTCAGCAATATAAAAAAGAAAAGCTTATTGAAAAAGCCAAACAACTCAAGAACACAAATTCAGTGTTTCACTATAAAATTAAAAGCAAGGTAGAGAGAGGGCAGAAATCACAGTTCTGTTTCTTTCATGTTTTTAACTTAACTCATTCCAGATAACTTCTGGTTGGCTACCTGCCACCTAGGCTCATCTCAAAGACTTAGACATGAAGAGAAGAAGAACCATGATTTTTGCAGAGTATGATCCTTGCATGTGCAGGGATCCAGGAACTTTGCAGGCAATGATATACAGAGCAAAAGCAGATCATTAGCCTAGTAAATGAAAAGAAAATCAGAATAATGATAGTGTAAAATACAAAACAACCTTATAAGATACACACATCCTCTGCATTTACAAATATTTATTGAAATGGAATCTATGTTATGGTATCATTTTATGGCTTGCCAATGAAGCTTACTGATCATATAATGCCTCCAAAGGAATCTGATCATTTGCAAAAATCAATAATTACCAATATTTAATTCTGCAATTAAAAAGGGCTGGATATATATAATAACATTCCCTAGTACTTCCTGTAGAAGGGAAATAGGACATTTAGAATTTCTAAAAATGTACATCTAAATTATTTGTTAGAATGCTCAGTAGCATTTGAAGCCCAGATATTGGATTTCTTCTGAACTCCAAAATTACTCATCTCAAGAAAAATTAATGATAATAAAAAACAAAAAGCACAAGAAATTAAAATAATGGGAGATGATTGAGTTTTTCTACATGTATCTGGCAGCTATTTTTGAAGGGCAAGTTAGGGTCTAAATATTAAAGCTCCATCATTGATCTTTGTGGCCATAGTGAACACTGAGAAATAGTATCTTACTACCTATCCAGAGTGCTCTGCTCATAGAGAAGAGAATAAGGCAAATCATATACAACTGCTACTAGTCACGACTGTGGCACCATTTACAACTTTAAGCACTTTGGGTTTGGGGGATTTGTTTTCAGAATATTGTATTTCCAGAAGAAGTAGATGTTTTTGTGGAAAACTGACAGTATCCCAATACAAAAACCTTTCCAGAGCTATTAATGAGAAGTTTAATGAAGGGTTCTCAGCTAAAAGATATTATTTTTAACTTTATGACATAATTGCTTAATCAAAGATCCTTAGTTCTGTAGTGTGGTGTGTTTTAGGAAGAGCTTTTATTTTGTAAGCCTTGTAACACAGGTACCACAACAAGCACCAATAATGAAACTTGCAGCACTTCATCATAACAGACTGATTTTTAATTTTTATTTCATCCCATTCTTCTGCATCTCTGCTTCTCCATAAGGACTAGTTAAAAGCATAAGAACAAACTGTCAGCTTTTCCAACAGAAAATCATTGAAGTCCCTCAAAGACGTAAGCAAGAGACAGTCAGTAGAAGATTGGCAAAAGAAATAACATAATTTTCAAATAATATAAAGCCATTAGAAAAAATATATGCTGGGGAGAATTGCAGAGGAGTATGATGATACTGACTGACTGTCTGACAAAATATCAGGTACAACTCAGTAATTAGAAGTGTAAAGAGGAGTTAACCTTATGTACACAGTAGTGGCTTTTGAACTGGCTCTTATCATTCAGAAGGAATATTTGAGTTCTCCAAAACCATCAGCCCAGAACTCAACACTGATGAAGGCAAGAGAGGTAACCAAGCGTGTGGAACAGCTTCTTCAGATGGAGATAAAATAGGCTCTGGGTCTTAGGTATGAAAGGAACAAGTGAAGGGAATGCCTGATATCCTGGAGGAAGGACGTGAATATAGAATTATTATTTAACCCTTCTGGTAACACTGGATGTAGAAAGCACCACATGTAAACCACTGGATTATGGATTTGAAACAAATACCTTGTTGAGCTGTGGATCTCATTATTTTCTGAGTGCAAAAGAAGTTTAGACCTGCATAGAAAGCTGTTCAACATGTTTGTGGAATAAAAATCCACAGAGAACTATTAAAATATCTTCTTATCAGAGAGTCCCTAACAACGCATCATGAAGGGGTGAGTCAACCAAGAAACTATGAGTATATATTTGCCCTGTTCTTTTGTCCTTCCTTAGCTCCATTGCTGGAAATGAGATAAAAGGCTGGAAGTACTCTTGGTCTCATGCAGCAAAACTGTTCTCATGTTGAAGGGTATTTTCTGTTGCTCTGTTTTATAATCTGTATGATGTGCAAAGCCCACGTGTGAATGTGTGGGGTAGCTGATGGCAGTTGCTGTGACCACAGTGGGGAGATGCTCAGAGCAGGGCCACTTCTTCCCAGTCACAGCTTCCTCATCGTGCCATTTGGTGCTAATGAACCTGAGAAGAGAGAGGGGAATTCAGACTGTCTGTGTTTCTTAGTTGATTCCAGTAAATTAGTAAAAGAAATGGTAAAATTATTTTTATGAAATGGGGAGGCCAGTGTTTTGTGGTTTGGCTACATTATTTTTCCCCGTCCTGATTTAATTTAACCAGGCAGCCGAATTTCAGTAATCATCATCACTTCTTAGCTCCCTGTTTTATGTTGATGTTTATTCATGTTCTCCTGCTTGTAAAATTCACCAGTTCCCTCTCCTTAATGTGTTGATACCAATGTTCAGGGATGATATAAAAAAACCTGGAGGGAAACACGGTCATTTACTCCTTGTCTTGTTTGTTTGCTTCAGAATTACTTGCACTGACACAAATAGACTTTCCTTGTGCAGGGCAAGAGATAAGGTTGGGGTTTTCTGCTTTATTTGTTCTGTACCACACATATTTTCCCCACCCACTCCCTCACTTGCTTTTATACATGCTCACACACAGACGTACTTGCATACTATAAGGTTTCTGAGAATTTCACTCAGCTTAGGAGAATGTGGCCAATGGCTGGGATGTAAAGTTTATATTTTCAGCTTCACAAGTAATTTCCACCAATCTTACAATCACAGGTGGGTGTTTCTGGGAAGGGTGCTAAACTACCTAGCACTCAGCATTCAGGACAGTGAAATACCCTTAGTGAAAGTAGTGCTACGAAGAGCTGAGGTGTACCATGTTGTGAGAAACTATTTGCTGCCTGCTTGGTTTAGCTCCATGTTCAGAACTAGAGAAGTGATTTAGCTAATAGGTGATGCAGTTGTCTGTGTTTTTCTGCCCATTTCTTTCTGGAAAATGTTGGTATGGCTCATAGCTCTGCCTCATTGCTGTATCTTTGACTAGTACTTCTCATATGGGAAGCTGCACACAGATAATTCGGGTGATTTTATGAATAAAGGGATTTTTCTGAGCCTGCTGCATTTTGCTCAAGTGTTCTCCCAAAGCTGTCTCTGCTGCTAGATGAATGCATCTGCAAGTTTCAAGATGTGTGGTTTCTGTGGGTGGAGTGGGATGAATGTGGTGGATTGAAAGAAGAGAAGAAGAAACTGTCTCCAGCATCAATAAAGTTTCTGGTGCCTCATGAATATTTGCTCTCTCAGGTTTTGCTTTTTAAACACTGACCTCAGGAGAAGATCTGTGGGATGAGAAGGTTATTATGCGACTGGACACCTTGAGTCACTTGGGGCAAATTGCTGCAGTGTCTCAGTTATCAGTTAAGTCCTTGTGTTCTGATGAAATCACTGGAGCTTGTTCTCACTGATGTAGTATCTGAGCCATCAAGTTTAATGAATCATTACAAATAGTTTAATCTGCACTTGCAGGTGCTATTAAAACTAGGCGTTTTTTTGTTTGTTTGTTTTTGTTCTTTTTTTTGGTTTGTTTTGTTTGTTTGTTTGTTTGTTTTTCCTGAGAGAAATTTTTACCTAGGAAGAACAGTCTTAGTCACAATAGTTTAAATATTGAATGGTGGGATAGGTTTTGCTCATGAGAAAGCCTGATACTGAATTCAATATTCCCTTCTGCTAAACTTACCTCCTCCAGGATTTAAGGCTCTAAGTTGCAGAGGATAAAACATAAGGCCGTGGTTAATTGCAAATAAATAGTGCCAGAAAAATATACAGATGGTACCTGAAGTTCATTTCTGAAGACTATCCAGTAAACTATATATAATTTACATGAAAAGTATGTAGAGTAAGAAGAACAAATTTTTTTTGTGGTTTCTTACATTTGTAAAGTAACAAGACAGCAAAAAAAGAAATAATAAATGAATACCCTTAGTCAGTGAAACAACTTCTTTGGGAAAAGAGCAACCTGTATTTCTATTTATTTACCTTATTCAAATTAATTAATTTAACAAGTCTGAAAATTTCAGCATTTTACAGGATACAGGTATAAATATCTGGCAAGTAGAGTGTATATATTAAACTACATCTACTTAGCTAGTAAATATTTTGCTGCATTAGTTTGCTCATTCCCAAGCAATCAGTTGTGAACTCCACTGTTGTAACGGGTCCACAGGGAACATTTGTGCTTTGGTTGGCACTTCGATTAAATTCATCAAATTATTTTTTTCCCTGTTCAAGGCTGACATTTCAGAATTTTTTTTAAAAGGTTGTGTGCCAACTGCCAAAGTCAATTAATTAAATGGTAAATCTGAAATTTGTACGCGAAAACTATCATTCCCTTTTGCTGTGCGACCTTGGAAATGTGAACATTTAATCCACAAAACACATGGTTTACCACAGGGTCCTGATCTGTTTGCACTGAAATAAAAGCAAAGCTTGCTGAGATTTTTTTTGAGATTAGGAATTACCTCAAGGATGGCATTTTACCCTGCATTTTCCTTCTGATTTTGATACTTGGCATTAATGCCAATATCCTTTTAAGTCCTGTTATGCTTGAGAGCTTAAAGTATTCAGCACTTAGTAGGAGGAAGCAATGCAAATTTGTGGACTCATTTTCCGTATATTTGAGATACCACAGGTGAGGGTAGGATGTGCAGTCCCAGAATTTGCTGGCCGAAGAACTCCATCTTAGATCTTTAAAGCAAATCTTAGAGGCAAATTTCAACAGACTCGAGCAGATGGTGATCATGTTCTTACATAGCAGAAGTATTACAAATCTCTTCTCAAAACTCACACCTTCCAAGCAGTGTATATACCCTCATTGTCAGCAAAGACAGTTTGGTTTCAAAGATTGGACTGGATCTTGCTCTTCTGGCTCCTACTCTCTATGTCTCTTTTTGTACATCTCAGTGGACTCTTCATATTTGACTTGAAGCTTTATCATCTCAAGGTGCTTGAAAATGAGCGCAGTGCACTGACTGTTCTTCTGGTGTTAGTTCTCTGTCATTAGTTTATATTAATTTGTGTTTGTTTATTCCCTGCCTGAAAACTGGTGCAGATGAGAACCCTGTATTTGGGGCCCTGTGTACACATGGACTAGAAACACAGCCCAAAATCAATGTAAAAGACAGTAAAAACAGTGACTAGAACTGATGGATTTAGACATACCAGATACATGACCTATGTATCCTCTTCCTTTACCATTTGAAATTCTTTCGTTCTCTGTTTTGTTATGATTTTAAGTTCAGGATTTTTTTCAGCCTTCCCACTCCCCATTTGTTTCATGAAATTACATTTTTTTTAAAATTTTATTTTAAGGAAGATAGATGCCTAAAGAGATTTGCTTCCTGTACATTCAGAAATTTGTTAGGATTTGGTCCCTAATTTTACAATTTGCCATGAGGGGTGCTACTGTTTAAGGAAAGGCACTCATTAACACTGAGTGGTAGGGAAAAATGGTGGAAACTGCTAATGCAAAGGGTGTTTCTTAAATATCTGCCTTGTGGGTATGTAGACACTATGTGTATTAAGATATAGAAAGCTAATTCCTAAGATTCATAATCTTGTGCCTTCTACCTATTTGCTTTATATAGTGAATATATACCAGTTATTTCTTTCAAAGCCTGCAGTGCAATTCTTGGAATTGTCCTGCCTGTCCAGATACAGGCCATTTTGCTGTAAGGAAATCTGATGTTTTCCTGTGGAAAATGTTCCTCCTTGTGAAAGAGGCTTACAGAGGTGGTGGCCCAGAGGGACCAAGTCACTATGTATGAGCAGAAGTGGGAGTTCTTCAGCTCTGCTTTTCTGGGATACTTATTACTGTATTTAAGCTTGGGGATATTTGATGTAAAACATAAGCAAGAATGCCTTCAGGAAGAAGATAAATTAAGGATGCCAAGCTGTGGATAATGCTTGGAGTCAAAGCTATTTTGGATTCCTGAGGTTTTTATACTGTAAAATTGAAGTGTTTTTGTGTCTAGAAGGAGAATCACTGAGATGGCTAGGGAAACTTTAGTCTTAATACCTGAAGAACATCAGATGGTGCAAAGACTAAGCAGTAGATGAGGGAAAATTTAGAATATTGAATTAAATACTATGTGAGGCATCTAAAGTGTTGGATTAGGTTTAAAACTCTGCTGATGAGTGTCTAAATTTCCTTGCTGGAGGATGGATCTGTTGATATTTATCTCAAGGCAATATTGGACAGTGAAATGTGTCAAGTGATCACTTATTACAGTAATAACTGTACCATGTATGGACTTAGAGTGATAAACTCTGTTTTAAATGGCTTGTAAAATTCGGCAGAATACAAATCCTTGAATGTTTCTAGGTGATCACTAGAGTACCAAGTTTTCCTTAACCAGTGGTGGTTATCTATATGGTTTCTGTGCAAAATGCCTGTATCTCCCAGTGATATGTGAATCCAGTTTTACAAGAGATAATGAAACATGAAAGAACTAAACATCCTAGGTTTTTTCCCCATAATGTTGTATCTCAGTGTTGTCTCCATCAGTAGCCTTGTCCACAGGAAGTGTAAAGTTTCCTGCTATGATTGTTTGACTGCTGCCAATTATCAGATCTGCTTTTGGCAGCTTTCCCTCCCAACCTGCTGATTAGCTAATGTGTGGTTACTAATACAATATGGGAAACTGGTGTAAATGAAGAAGCAAAAGATTTATTAATTTCATGTGCTAATTACTGTTTGTAATATAATTATCAATACTGCAAAAAGAAATTCTGGCTTAAGAAATAGCCAGGTTTCTATGTCTTGTGAAATGAAGCACAAGAATTTTGTGCTGTAAACAGGTACATTTTCCCCTTGATACATGCACATAATTTTCATTAGATGCATAGGTTTCAAAGGCAGAAGAGAGATCATTAGAGCTTGGAGTCTAACTACCTGTAAAACTCAGGCTAGAGAATTTCATCCAGGTACCTTTTATCTGAGTTAATAGAAAACAGGAGTCAGATCCTGGACTGGATGTACCACAGTTTTAGTCCACTAGACTGGAATAATGGTGATTTATACCAGCTGAGAAATTGGCAGTAGACTTAAGTGACAATAGATTCTTTTTTGCATAAACCTAAATGAAAATGGTCACATATTTTAATAGCTGTGTTGAAAGACCCTTGCTGGGAGTGAGTTTTTGCAAAGTATTTTAAGCTTTAAAAGAAAATGAGGGCTTTTCCAAACCTTTATGGGATGATTGTGGTCCCAGTTGTAATTTAAACTTGTCCCTTCACTGAAGAAAAGACATAAATTTAGTAGGAAAAAAACTCTTTAAATTGAAACCTGTGCCAAGATTCTTATTTGTAATTAAATCATGCACTAGGATTTTAGTGGGGGAAGGAAGAACAAAATAATATAATAAAAAGCTGAATATTCTCAGAGCCAAGAGGAACTTGAACTCAAATGTTTAAAGATTAAAAGTCTCAAGAGCTAAAAAGTTGTCTCTGATTTCTTTCATTAGGTTGCATATTTGGCAAAACAAGATGTCTCATTACTCTTTTGTAACCATCTGTATGTGTGTGTGGATGATGTTATTATATTTATAGCAGATACAGTCTTATCATTTAGGTACAGACAGGATCCTACCTGCTCAGAGCTACAGAATTTAAGAATGCACTCAGACAATATTGACATAGACAATGCCATTACATCCTGCAATCTGCACAGAAACTGAGACTTTGTGCACACCAAAGCTGAATAAAAGAATTTCCTTCCCATTCCCCTAAAATGAGAGTGTTTAAAGGAAAATACACAGTGGGGGGAGAATATCCTTCAGATTCCCTATAAATTTCTGTCAGTTCTATCTCAGGAGGAGGCGGTGAAGGCTTTTGTGTTTAGTGATACAGAAATCTGTGGCTATCACATCAACATGTAGAATATATAGAAGAAACCCTAAACAGACTATGCATTTTAATACATTTCCCATACTTTTTTCCCTTAGTGTTTTTCTCCAGATATGGAAGTCTTCTTCAACATGTCACAGTACATTTTGATGGCACTGTCACATGGAGGGAAAAACCTGATATTTTACGGCACAGGTAAACATTGGAAGACATGGTCTGAACGAAATCAACCCCAACTTTCTCTCTTTAAGCAGAATTAGAACGGCCATTCCTTGAAAAGCAGGGTTTCTTTTTGTCCCTTATCTAGAAGGATTTAAGTGTTCCCCATCCTTGAGGATCCTCAGGCAACTCCATCGTACCAGTAAGTATTTGGAAACATCACTCTTGCCTAAAGTTTGTAGCAACATCACATCCTTCAGCCTGTTGCAGACATCTGTCTCATAAGGAACATGGAGCTGCTGAACTGATCTTCCCACAGTGTCTAGGCCCGAAGTTCATTCAACACTCCATAAGAAAACTGAGAAAAAAGAACTGATAATTGTCTGTTTATGCAGCCAGGCAAGAGCAAACATCTATCAACGCTATCTTGAATACTCTCCCGTTAGGAACATCAGACTGTTAGCTTAAGTTAGGTACTACTGCAAAATGGATCCTCAGGGGTGAAACACTTGAAGCAGTGGCTTGTGAAGGAGAACAGCCCTTTGTAGCACTGTACAAAGAGGTGATGCACTGCAGCATGTAGAGGCCACTGCTCCTTCTCATCCTGCCTCATCATTCTGTCTTTTGCCCAAAGGTGTGTGTAGAGAGTGCCAGCATATTTGCACTGTGATACAAGGAGAGACAAGAAAAAATCAGTTCCTTGGAGAAGCCAGGCAAGAGAGGCTCTGACTGAGGTCTGAACTGCATATTGTGTAATCATATGCTACTTGTGATGACCCTGTTTTTATTGCTTGGTTCAGTCCTACAGCTCTCAGACCACCATGCTGACTTCCAGGAAACTTCAAAAATATTGTTTCCCAAAAGCTGAAGTTGGGCTATTGTCATAGAAAAAAATAGCTGTGGTTTATGGTCTTGTCAATTAAGTTCAGCTTCAGTAAACATGACATGAAATCTGGACAGGACAGCCTCACCAGTGAATAAAAAGGCTTATTCAGCCTAGTCATATATAAATATCAGTAATATAAAATTCTGACAATTGTAAGAGAATTGCATTCACAGAAGCTTTGCACTTCCAGCCTGATGGAAGGTGATAAAGCACAGGTCTGTATATAGTTCCATTTTGTCATTTGCTTGTGGAGCACTTCCTTCCCACACTAAAATTAAAATTTAAAAGACTTTCACTTTGGGGGAAAAGAGCATCATTGAAGAGAAATTCTCCCTGGGAAATTAATAGATAAGGTCTGCCATGCTAACTCAAAAAAGCAAGCAAAAGGTAAAAATTGAATCTCTTTATCACAGTTGAGTCATTTTTCTAAACTGGGGAAGTAATATGGGATGGAATATATAAGACAGATTCTCCTACAGAAAGTGCTTTTAAACTTTAAAAGATCCATAACTAATATTGGGAATGGTTATAAATGACAGTCTTCTCTTTTAGATTATGTTGCATTTATTACATTCTACCAGGACTTTATAGAGACTCTCACGGAATTAAAGTTATATTTATGATAAAAATATGGAGCAGCTTCTAAATAGCATTTTCATCATATTAACTGTTGCCTAGATAACAGGCATATCTCCTCAAGCACCTCTATTCTGCTTTAGCACTATGGCTTGCAAATTAATACAGTCATTATAAGACAGCAAAGCTATATCACTTACCATTTCATTATTGTTCAAGTCAAAATCCATATTTTTTCAGTTTTCCCTAGGGTTACAAACTGGATAGGGAAACGTTATCATCTTGCAGAATAATCTCTCAAGACTCACTCTCTTTGGTGTTAAGAGGAGCTGTTAATCATATTACAATAATTTTCATATTAATAGGTCCCATGTAAAGACAGAGTTAATGCTCTCCTTCTACATTCAATCCTCCAACATAGTTTTATATATATATATGTTTAT
>VYXD01009394.1:115725-187801 GCA_013397195.1 Hylia prasina | reverse complement strand
GGCCCTTGCTGAATATCAGAAAATTTTGTTGTGGTATAGCACCATCAGGAGCTAGATATAAGGCAGTTTGAGTGGCATTTTTAATGCCTTCTAAAACTGCTTTGGGTAGCTGTTGGGCTTGCTCCTGAGGCTTTTCCAGTGGTCCTCCACCACTCAGGTGCTGAAGTGTGAGGTGAGGTCTGCTAGCCTCACTTCTGTAATTATTTAATAATGCTTTTAGTCATTTTTTCCAAATAGATTCCCATAAAAGAAGCTCTGTGGGCGAGAGGAGGAGACATGATATGCCAAATATCATGAGAAATAAGCACATTAGCTGAGAAAGTCACCTGTAATAGATTCTTAAAATATGGTTCAAAATATTCCATAGTCTTTTGAGGTTTTACATAATTCTTTTAGTTCTCCATAAGGGATGGACACCCACTTTGGATGTCTGCCTCTTTTATATATAACTGGAGCTGCTAGAATTTGTAATTTTTTAATGAAGTCCCAATTATTTTCGGAAGCTGCTTCCTTTTGAACTTTTGCCCAGTGATCTTGACAGCCATTGTCCAAATCAGAAGAATCACTGTCCTCCTCTGATGAGGAGAGGGATTTGCTAATTGACACAGAGGAACTTAGATGCTTGTTCTGGTGATTGGGGCTTTTGGTGTTAAAACTGCTGTGTCTGCATGTAGGTTGAATCCCAGCCTCTGTGCTGGGAGTGTGTGAACTCTGGTTGTGTAGTGAAATTAAAGATGGAAGACAAAAATATATCTAGAGATGCTGTATATTGTTTTGCCTACCTTTACAAGAAAGCAAATAAATGCATAAAATAGATTACAAGTAATTAGGGATTTTAGGTGCCTCCACTTTGGAATGTCAAGTTTTACTCACTGTAACAGTACCTAGAATGCTGAAAGTGATTTTCCTAGCATTAAAAATAGGCCTTTTTCAGTGTCTCAAGTTCAGCACCCCAAGGACACATTTGGGAAAGTTAGACGAAGGACCAGATGTGTGAATTATCTAATTTCCATTTATATAAATGGGAGTAAAGTGCCTAAAGAAGGAATGATGTGCCTCTATGCTACAGCTTAGTGTTTTAATGGATTCAACAGAGACTTAAAACTTGCGCCAAAAATTAAGACCTTACAGAAATCTTCAATCAAAATCTCCACCAGCCAATGAAAAAATAAAAGCCTCTACTGTCACTCAGCATGACATTTCTTTTTACGTCACTACAACACTTCTAGACTTTCCAAAGGTGGCTTAAGCTATACAACATTTCTCTCATCTGCTGTTTAGGAGAGAGCTGTGTGTGCAGTGTCGTGTTTTAATTTAGGCAAGGTTTGGGAGTATGCTGACAGTCACAGTATGGTGGGGGAAAGAGCTGAAAATGTCCGTGTGGATCATTGCTTGATTTAGACAGGATTTGCTTTCAAGGCTGGAATGAACTTGGATGAAAACATAGACTATTCCTCAGCAGCCCACCATGGATTTGTATATATGACTTTTTAGGATTTTTCCCCTCTGTGGTCAGTCCAGAGGGCCACTTGGACCACTTCTTTTTATGCTCAGGAATACCAATTTTTTGCATTGCCTTCAGGGATGTAAGAAAAAAATCCCATGGGTTTTGAAGGCTGAAGTAGAAACCTATTGCTGCTGGCTGCAGTGCAAGTACATAGAGATGATCCAAACAAAGCACAGGCCATACTTTTTTTTTCTTTGTGACCTTACAATTTGAGAAACCTGGATAGTCTTTCAGGACATTAGTTTGGCAATCTCTCTGTTTCAACAACAGAAGCAGAGGGAGATGTGACTCATTTCCCAGCCATCCCTACCTCTAACAGATGAAGACAAATTACTGACCAGTTTCTGGGCCAGGAAGATACTTGTCTATAAACTCTGATATGCCAGTCTTGTAGAGAAACGATGAAGCCACCTCAGTCCTTGCAACACCCATGCTCTTTTCCCTCAAGATTTTCCATCATAAAATAAGGAGGAACAAATATCCAATTCTAAGTTTATCAGCAATCTATAGTTTGCTAGATGCTAGGGGGAAAGAAGGGAAAGCCTTTATGTATACAAACAGCCATTGCATTTGAATTTCCTCTTCGTTTTCTGTTGTGTTTTGTTTTGTTTTTTTTTTTTTTTCCAAGGCAGAAGCATGTTTCTTATTTATTTGAAAACATCCTGTTCAGATTTAAGATTTTCTGTGGTTAGTTGCTGTTCATTATTATCTCAAACCGGTCAGGATGGGAACCATTTCTGATGGGCGACCAACAGGGAAAATAAAACAAGTGAGGAGAGAAGATGTAGGGGGAATCCTTGCATGGTGTGGTTGATGTTATGACCTGTATTTGAAATTGGATAGGATATGGAAGGTCTACCAGCACTTTCGAGAAAGTCAGCTAAATAGCAGGACATCTGCTGGGCAAATACATCCATGTGTCCTTTTTCGGACTGTTACTCATTATTGCACAGTTAAAAATGTGTGCATTGTGAAATAATCTGGGTAACCTCATGGTCTAGCTGTTATACATGATGTGCTTTGTGCCTTTCCTTGAATCAATCATATAGATTTTTAATCATGCATACATCATAACAGCAATTATTTTACTCTTTCTTTGGAAAGTATTTCTACATATGCATTTCAAGTGATCTTCAACATTTAGTTTAGCACAATGTTCTTAATCCAACACCTTAAGTTCAAGTTTCTTAAAGTTTACAAAAAAGCTCTTTGTAAATACTATCTACAAACCTTTCCTAAGTTAGTGGTAGCAACAGGATACACAGAATATTCTGGTTTCTGCTTCAGTAATGGTCACATTTTGGTTTTCAGCATATCTAGAGCCTCTTTAGCTTGGCAAGGCTCACTGTGCATCGTAGACCATTACCAAAGAAAGCTGAAGGAGTTACATTGCATTGCCTTTCGGTTTTTGTACATATAAATCAACCTTAGATCATAAAACACAACTTGTAATAATAATCACAAATATTTAATAAATTTCTAACTAGTTTTAAAACCTGTTCAAATACTTTGTACCACCCACAAAAACATTTGTAATAAATTGCAAAGCAATAAAAATCACATAACACATAATTACTGGCATTGTTGTATATTCCACATTTTTTTTTTAGGAGAAGGAGCTGGGTAAAAAGAGGAATAGGCTGGGTTTAAGGAAAAAAGGAAACTTTCCAATTGTATTTCCTGAGCTAATTCATAATATGATTTTTTAAATAAATTTGAAGCAGTGCTAAATACAGAAAGGGGCTTTTTCAAACTGCACACCAGATCTGCTTCTGAAGGAGTCATTACTGATCAGTAGGAGTCTCTTGAAAGGGGATTTACAGCAAAAGAACCAAAACCTATTTCCATTGAAATTAGTGGCAAACTCCCACTGACTTAAACAGACGATTGACCTGGCAGATTTTCTAGAGGTAGGGTTTTTTCCTAATAAATCTTCAAGGATTCTTTCAATTCTATTTCCACAGCTTTCATCACATTTTATCATTTTCCTAGTTTGCACACAGGAATGAGGCATAAATGTGTAAATGGCTTAACACATGAAAACACTAAATGCATATTTACATTTGCTCTAATGTAAGCTCCTGCTTTCTTATCTATAGCTTGAGGTAAATTTACAAGAGTTGTTGTTTTAGGTTGTTTTAAAATAGTAGTTACTAGCCACTGTAAAGCTATTCTGTTGTGATTCAAAAACAGAAAAGGAAGCAAAGAAGAGACCAGCAAGAGAACAGAATATCTGCTTTCAGGTGAAAATATCAGCTTTTGCTCTTAAAGTAAGGACTGAGCTGATTGGAATGTAATGTCTGCAAAGCAGCAGAAGTGACTTAGAAGCATGAATCTTTGTTAGGTTTCTTTGGGGTTTTTTGTGATGAAAATCCAGCAAGCCCAATATCCAGTTAGAGTTACAAGAACTTAGGAACTTGCACATCTCCTGGAAAAAAACAAAGTCTGCTGCATACATTACATGTGAATATTTATACCTTTGAAGTAAATTACCTACTCAGTTTTTAAAAAAATTCAGCTATAAGCTTTACTTATGGCTCTGCTTAATTCCTTGTCAAAACCAGATTTATTCTTTAATGAATTCCCTGACAATTATTAGTTCCCAAACATACTACAAAATACTAATTTCTTTTCAAGAATCTCAATAAATCTGATAAAAGGTACAATATAGGGGTGATTCAAAACACTGTAAGGATTTACGCACGCTCTGTTAGAGATGGTGCCTCTGGAACTGGATACAATGGAATGGGAGCTGCAAGACAGAGTTCAGCACTTCTGGAAATGTTCTCACTGTCTCTAACCTGGGTTCTGTTCTGCCTAGGGCTTTCTGGGATTTAAGCAAACCAGAGTAGATCATGCTTAATTTTGTAAGTATATATAAGGTGCTTTATGCGTGTGTGTGTGTATACATATATATATATATATGAATTATCACAAAAACTGATCTACACACACCAATTTAAGATGTTTCTAAAGTATTGTCTTGCAAGGTCTTGTTGCTGGGCTGGTTCTCTTACAAATGGGATCTGAGAAGGAACTGCTGGTACTGTGGGGAATGGGTAAAAATGATTTGCAGGCCCAGTCCCAAATATGCTTCTTGGCTCTGAATTCACAAATGGCATTTAGCCCTTGGGGTGTGGTGATATTACTGAGTGGAAGAGAAAAAGGCAAGAAGTAAGATCAGGTACTGAATGTTGTCATGAATGTCCTTGTCCCTGGCAGATATTCGAGTATCTCTGTGGCTCTCAGAAAGACTTTGAGAGTCGCTTTGGAGAGTGAACTGACAGATCATTTGAAGGGAAGCAAACTGTCTTTACTCCCCTAAAATAGGATTAAAGATAACTCAGCATGTGGAACTTTGCAGTTTCCTATCTCCTTCTTTTTCCCAACTAGAGAATTTTCCTCTTTAAACCAATGCTTTGAAAAATTCATTAAAAAAATAAAAGTAAAGCATACAATTAGAAAAACATTTATTTAGATACTGTTGAAATGCTTTTCCTTCCTCTCATTTAAAGTCCTGCAGGTGAAAAATGCAAGAAAAACAATTTGGGTCATTTCCACAGGCAGTCACAAGATCAAGTAAGACAAATTGTGGATGAAGGGAGGAGCTCCCTGTTCCAACTGCAGCAGTTGAGTTTGAAAGTTACATTCTTCCACCAAGTACTTTTCCCATTGTTAACATGTGTACCAAGGCATTTGGGAATGACATGCATGCGCTGCACACAGACAGTCACGGGATTAAGCAGAGCCACTCACAGAATAAATTAGCCTCAGTGTTAATCACACAAACCTAGCATGCAAAGAAATTATAAGTATTGGCCTCGGCATAAGGGTTACATTCATCTTCTGACAATAAAAATTATATGTGTATGTGGGACATTACTTGTAGATCATTCTAGGATTACCAATGAGCAAGCAGTGGGTTGACAGTGTGGTGAAACAAAGAAAAAATGCTATGCTGAATGGTATCAATAAAAACATGGAACCAAATTTTTAACAGACTGAGACAGAGGAAGCAAACTGGAATTTAGTGTACACTTGAGATGCAAGATTAATGCTCCAAGAGCAAAAACACTGAGTCCAAATGTCTAAGCTAGTGAAGGCATATTTAGACACCTAAACAAAAATGACTGAATCTGCTGTCACTGAGTGCCTGTTCTTCCTAGTGAAATCAGTGGATTTAATAGTATAGCTCTAGTAGCACAGGTTTGAAATTTGTGGATAGGAAATGGAATAAAAAATGGGGAGAGCAAAAGCTGCATCTGCAGATGCATTAGTGTTTACCATAAGTGTCCTGCAGATATCACAGAGACTAAAGCAATTTTCCTTGATAAATGATATATTCAATATATATAATTAAAGTAATGAGAAACAAAATCAGAAATGGGGTCATGCTCATCTGCTCTTTTGAAGATGCTTTTTCCATAGAAAGAAGCAGCTGAATGTAAGTGTCGTTTAGTTACATCAAAACAACATAACATGTGTGAGCGAGGGAATCCTGGCACATTAATTGGCAGGGTAGCTGGTAATGTGCTGTGTGCTGGACACCGATGCCTGTCTCTCCTTCTACCTCCTACCTCCCCCCCGCCACACTTTTCACTTCTTAACAGGAGAAGTGAACTCAAGAGAAGGCTTCCAGGACACAAATAAGAATGATTCCCCAGATGGTAGATAGGTGGGATGTATACAACAGATTTTATACCACTGGGTATGGGAAGATGAACAAGTCACTGCAGAGTAAGCCAGTATGTTGGGCTGACAACACACAAGCTGCTCTGTAGTAATAATCCTTATGCACCCTGCAAGACACTGCAATAAATGCAAAATACTTCACCTCTCAAAGGACTTGGATGCCTAAACATACTCGATCTTCAGGGGTCTAACCTATACTGAAATCCATGGGAATCTGGCACGAGTGCTTTTGTAAACATTACTAGCTGTCCACCTGCAACTTTATGTACCTGAATTCCTTTGAAAAACCTGACCTTGGAACACAGGAAGGTAATGAACCATTTTCATACTTGTTTCACTTGATGCATGTAGCGCATGTAGGCCATTAGGAGAACTATTAACTCACTTTCTACCATGGGAGTTTCTGGTCCTCATGGCCTCCGCTGCTGGGGGAAAAAGCAGGCAGCTCCTGGGGCAGGTGGAAAGGATCAGCATCCTATTGCATTTGGCAATATGGCTCTTCTACATCCACCTGCATTAAGTCTTTCTGCCAAACTATGAGCCCTATTTTTTTCCTGGTCCAGTTACATCTCCCAAAGTGCAGGTGGACAGGTAATATAGTAGACTGGAATTTCCTCAGGTTCAGCCCTGAAATCAATATGCTCCAGTTGTACCTAAAGGGGCCAGATTTTCCAAGTTGAGCAACTCTGGCTGAGATCAGGGGACTGCAAGTCCATCCAACAGAAACTCTGGGATGTGAATCTCTGAGAGAGATTCATGGGTTCAACCCTCCTCCTTTTGCAGTGAGACCACCGCTTTGGGAACTGGGGATTCCTGATTCTCTATGGAGTCAGCTCTTTGCTAATGTTTCCTCTTGCTCTTTTTCCCATACAACAGCACTGGTGCTTGCCTTTAAGCCTTCCCTTTTGAGCAGTGGAGAATACCTGGTGAAAGTACAGACACACCAGCACAGATGACGTGACTGGTCCACATAGTTTTCAGGCAGTATCTTCTAAGGGAACTATCATAAACAAAATTACAAACTTTGAGTCCTTGTTGAAGAATGACAGATTAGGAGAGCAGTTGGCACAGTGTTGGGGAAGATGAAATAAGAAGGCCTTATGTGGAAAATGCAGACAATGCAAACCAGATCGAGATGAAAACGAGCTTTGGGATGACAGACCTTGGCTGCTGAGCAACCGGTGAGCAGTGGTGCAGCTGGTGGAAGTAACTCCCGTTTCTGTCCCACAGACAAAGCAAAGGGTTTGATAAGATGTTCTGCTTTATTCCTCAAAAATGTAGTTTATCTTGCACTTGTAACCTTCCCATGAAGTATGATGTATTTGTAATCCCATTGGTCCAAAGTTTTTTCCCCCACCCACTTTCAAGCCCCCTAGAAAAGGGGCACCGGGGAAGATGGTGCCATCTTTGCCTTCTTAGCTTTCCTAGCTATCTTTGCCCTCTTTGCCATCTTTGCTCTCTTTGTACTCCCCATCTCCCTACTCTCTCGAACCTCTCTCGCTCTCTCTCTTCCTACCCCCATTCCTTGGGGACTGCTTCAGAGTTGCGGCTGGCATCTCCGAGCAGAGCCCCCACAATAACCCTATATCGTAAGACTGAGCTCTACAGATCTCTCGTCTCCATTTGTTCCAACGGTTCTGGATCAGCGCTCGCTACAGGCAGCGTAACGACAGCACAGAAGGATTCAGAAGTCTGAAATTAGTGTATTTCCTACTGCAAATATACTTTGCCATGATATTGTGCCTCACCCAGCTCTGACATTGCCCTCTCAGATTAACACCCTGTTCTACCTAATATGAATATAATAAAAATAGTGAAAGTTGTATCAATTAAAGGCTTCATAGGTATCAAAACAACTAACACTTATCATTTCCAGTCTGACACAGAACCACAGGACATTGAAAGAAATGACCTTAACATTTATTGATTACTTTATATTTTTTGAGCATTAAATTAGTATTGGCTTTTATGCATTTAAACGCCATTATTTACAGCTCCAGTTTAAACCTTTAGATTAAATATATAGAAACAACAAAAACAACAAAAATAAGTGTTGAGAAGTTACTAAACCCACTGCAAATCATCTTTGCAATGAGGATCCTTTAATTTCTCTTTTAAAAATTAGAACTAAACCTGTACAGCACTACATATACCAAAAAAAGATGACACAAAGAAGTATTGCATAGATTATTTAAGCCTGAACCTTACTGCTAAAAGCACCTGTGGTCACAAAAGGCTTCATTCAATTTGATAGTTTCAGAAGCCTAAGGAGAAGGAGATAGTAGCTGGTTAAGGGCATTTTAGCCTTTCTAGTTAACAGAGGAATTTTCTCTTTAAGCATTTTGGCACAGATAAGGAAAAAAACATTCCCGTCTCCCATCTCTTAAGCCTGCACTTTAGCCACACATCCACTCCCTATCTATGTGAAAGCTGGAAGACCACAGCACAGTGTCTGGCAAAATAGTTAGTGATAATAATACCAAAACATTTCCCACTGACTGAGGGAAGTACAGAAGTAACATATAGTGTGTGTAGGCCTCTGTCCAGAAATAATAAACTATAGGTTTCAGTCTGATGGTGAAAAAGAGCTCAGATAGCAGTGAAACAAATACATTTATCCTTATAAGACTGAAAGATAGCTGTGCTGGGCCAAATATTAAGTGATAATTACTAAGGATAAGCAAACCCTGTGGAGCCAGGGGTTTTGTAAGCAGCCCAGGCTTTTAATATGTTTTGGAGTTAGAGTTTTATAAAATCTTAAGCTTTGGGGAAAAAGAATTGGAGAGAGTTGGAAAACTCGTAACTTTCCTTTTCCTGCTCCTACTCCACTGCTTCTGTTGGAATAACAGTAATGGTCACATAGGTCTGACAAGGAGGGTAAAAAGACAGGTGTTCACCTCCAGCCTCAGAATCCTGGGCACCTTGCAGGACACTGAGGCTGACTACATTGCCTCTTGCACACCCAAGCAGATCAGAGGAGTGCTCTTCCCTCAACAGAGAGTGGAGAATAACCAGAAAACCTCAAGCCTCTCAGTCTTTATTGCATCCATTATGACAGTTGGTATTTTTTTCTCAAGGTCTCACCTCCTGCAACTGGCTTATTACCTAGAAATCTTTTTATTCTTTTACAAAAAAGAAAGAAAGGATAAAGAAATGGAACAAAAATCTAGATGTCACGTCTTCTGAAAGGAGCTGTCCTGAGTTGTGTCTTCTCCACTCAAGAGGTTTGCAATGGTGATTGTACCACAAATCTGCATTAAATTATGATGCTGCCATCAGAAAAAGAAGCTCTGAGCCCTTGCTTGGCTCTTTGAGCCCCACGCAGAAAAAGAAAAGAACAAGAGCAGAAGTGCAGAAGTTGTGTTGGCGGCAGCAGCAGCAGCTGGGAGCAGGGAGTTACTGCTGTATGGAGATATCCAGCTGTTTAAGCAGACAGGTCCACCATGCCAGCTGTTTTGCCCTTACCCACTGTTACCTAGTTTCACTTCTCCTCATTTGAGGCCACACCTGCAACCTCACTGCTGTTACTGCAGCTTCATTGCACAGTGGCGAGACCTTAACTGAGGGAGGAAGTGGTGACTAGAGCTATTGCAAAAATGCACATTTTTAAGAGGTAATTTGGACAGCTGCAAAGAATAAGTCATGTAAATCATCACATAGAGAAACACACAGGCCTTCATCCTTCCAAAATATCTTGTCTTATTTTGCTGTGGAAAAAAAAAAGCAGCCTAGTTCTGCAAGTGAATGTTTTTTTATTTCTGTTCAGAGAGAAGAAAATGAAAGAAACCCAGGCTTGCTGTGCTGCATAGAAGATTCTGCCACCCAGTCTGAAATTCAGCTGTAGCAAAGGCACAAAGGCAAGGTGTCAGAAGACAGCAAAACTCAAGGTGTATATATCACCATAAACAAATGCAGATTGGCTTTACTCTGAAGCAACCAAGCCCCTATTTTTGAAAGAGACTGCTTTCTCAAAGAGCCTAACAAGAAAGTCTCATACTATTGGCATGGCCAGAAACATTTACTCAGAGCTGCAGCTGAGAATTTTGGCATTTGTACCCCTTTACACTGCAAGCAGTTTGTATTCCTGGGCAGCAGTGGCCACAGTGATAGCAGCAACAGCAGCCAGGACCTGGGCATAATACTTTTACTCCACTTTCCTCATTTCACTGGCCTGGCTCTGCTCCACTACCCAAAAATGAAATGACTAGGAGTTAGTGACTCCTGAAAACAGACCTCTCAAAGCAGATGAGTGTAGCAGCTTTCTTGTTATGGAGAGGACAAGCTGCCATTACTTCTTCCATTCAGAACTGAGGAAACAAGAGGACTACGCTTTATGTCCACAGAAGAATTGGTTCCTGAGAGAATGAGAAGAATGGGAGAGCATTGCAGAAGTTGTAGGGGGCAACTGTAAGAAGTGGGATCCACAGATAATATGATATTTTATCCCTCTTCATAACTCAGCCAGAGAGAAAAGTGTTTGGCTGCTGCTAGGAATTCATAAATTGTTAATTCAGGACTTCCTTCTCTTCACAGCAGCCCAAACTGGCATTTTGCCTCCTTTAAAGGGAAAACAAATCTAATCCTTTTGGAGTTCTGTTCCTCATTTCAAAAGTGTGTGAGTGGGTTTGAAATGAAACAAAATATGTCCACCTCTTCTTAGTAATGCCACATTACTGGAGCTGATTGAAGGAAGGAGTGATTGGAGGGCACATTACGTGAACTCTGCACAGATTGCATGAAACAAACCTCTCCCTCTCTGTAAAATAATGCAGCTCAGGGACCAGTGAATTGAGCATAGCCCCCTGAAACACCAGACCAAGTACATAACTAGAGTATTGCTGTTTTCGAAGGAACTGAAAGATGCATTTACCAGAGAGTATATGTTAGTCAGCCAGTATGAATTTGACTTGAATTTGTGCAAACTGGGTGAAGTGGTGTTTGAATCAATGATCTCATGTCACCATAAATGAAATATGAGTCAGAACTAGATTCTAGAAATACACCCTTCACCACTCTGTTTTGTTTTCTCTTCCTTTTGCCCTTCCCCACTGTCTTAGGCTGAATCAGAGAACTCAGATAAATAGTATCTTGTCACTGAAAAAAATAGCCAAAAATGGCTTCTGCTGAGCTGGATTAACCATGGGAACGTAGCCATGAAAACCAAATAACAATCAGGGAATTTGGAAGCAAAATTCTCCTATCTATCTGAGCTCTTAACAAAATCTGAAAAGGGTGCAAACCATACCAATAATTGTGTAAATTGCTTGCATCTTTCTTAAGTGATGCAGCAATGTAGATGGAGTGTGAGCTTGAGATGAAAGTCTGGAGGAGGCACCAGCCTGTTTGTATTATGTAGTCATAGCTGGAGTTGACTTGCAGCATCTGTGAACAGGCTTCTCCTAATAAAGGGCCTCTCTCATACGAGAATAATGAAATCCTGCCATTTTATTAGCTAGGATAGAAGTGGTGGGGGAGTGATGCTCACACTGGAGAAAGGTGCATATTTTACAAGAGAAAAAGGTAGCATTTCTGAAGAGAAGCAATATGACTCACTCCACAGGAAAGCTGGATTTCTAGACAAATAAAATTGCATAATCATTAAAGCAGTACAAAAGAAAAATGGATCCAGAATACTGAAATGACTGTAAGGATTAATAAGGCAAAGATTTGTCTCTTTCTCATATCCCATGCTTTGGCTGGGAAATAGAGGAATAATAATTGTCATGATTTTAGGCAGAAGGATACTGTGGAAAGGTATTGGGTTTGGGATGAAGGCTGGGAAAGTATTTTACCTGGAATTAAGAAGAGTGTAAGATAGTTATGTGAGTTACACAACGGAGAGTTCTAGTATCCACATGTAACTCTGGAGACAAAAAAGACTCTCTAATCAGAAACAGCATTATTGATGAGACACGTGATTTCAGTTTGCAGGAGAAAATATCAAGAGAATCATCTTCAGCCCTGGGGAATGCATACAAATGTCAATAGCACAGGAGCTGTCCAAGGGAAAGATCAGAGCAGTGACAGCCATTAGTGTGCACAGCAAGCATGTAGATGCAAGATAAAGAAGCCAATGACTCAGGACATAGCCAGACTGAAAATCATGGCTCGGTGTACATACTGTGGAAAGAATATGAAAGGCAGAAATTAACATTCTCAGCCACTGAATAAAAGTGTAGGGTGTAGCAAATCTTTCCCAGCATATAGACAGCTGAGAAGGAAGAATAGTTTTCAGGACATGAAGAGATTTTAAGGGCACTGGAAGTGGTGGAAATTTAAGGAAAGATTGGGAAAACTAGCATTAAGGTTGGTGACATTATTAGGATTTGTAAGAGAGTTTCATTGCCAGATCCTGCGAGACTCACAGAGCTAGTGGAAAGCTGGGGAGATAATGGGCCGAAAAGCTACAGCACAGCTTCAGTAGAGTGTTAGAAATGTGAAAAGTAGAAATGCAAAAGAGTGTCATTATTGCTACATCCTTCAAGACTTTCAGGAACAGAGCAAGGAAGGGTGAAAGATGAAGACTATTTCTGAGGCCCCTGAGTTTTGGCTACAACTACCGTATCAGTTTAAACTTCAAAATGACAATATCTGAGAAGATGTACTCAATCCTTTATTGCATGTCTTTCAAAAGAAGTGAATTTTAATTTGTGCCCCAGGTTCAAGGGACACATTATTCTCAGGATTAGGATCTGGGACTGGGCAGTTTGATTTGCTCCTTGACTGTGAGCTCAGCTTGGTAAGGAAATTGATTTGATATGACAAGTGAAAGCGGCTTGTGGCTATGGCTGGATCTTTGGCTATTTCAGATCAGTGATCACACTTGATAAAGACATGTAGAGCTTGGACTTAGGAACATGAATTGGCCTTAGAAGATCAAACCAAATGTCCTCGTGGCTCTGAGAATGGTCATGGAGATGCCTAGAGTATCAAACAGAGTATGCCTAATAAAACACCCTCAAATATTCAGCCATGAATTTCATTTTCATGATCTCACCTCATCTTAAGCATATGTAAACAGTATCCACAGGTCATCCAGCAAAGGATTATGTGCCTTAGTTATCCAATGTGAAAAGAATCAATTCCCTCAGCGTTCTGAAACATGCCTCTTCCTGATTTCATTTGATTACCCTAAGTTTGTATTGAATGAGACAGCGAACAAATGATCACTATTGATCCTTTCCATTCTGCCCAAGATTTTATAAATCCTTATCATATTGTCCCTATACTTTCTCTTTTCCAGAACAGAAATTACTAACTTACTTATAACTGAGCCTTGAATGGCCCAGTTCTTTTACATTTTGATTCATAAGCTAATACTCAGTATCAAATTAGGTAAAAGCTCTTCAGCTTTCCAAAAAGAAAGGAAAAGTTAGGTTGAGTCTGCTTTAGAATAAGAGGATAATGTGTTATTGCAGTCTCTGGACACCCCTCATGCCACCCTGAGACCTGAGATACAGAGACAAAGAAAACCCTTGGCCACGACAACCTTGATCCTTGTGAACTTCACAGACCAAATCTCCAAGCCAGACCTTTAGGGAGTGCCTAATGAGTTTCCATACTTCCTACTGCCATGGGACAGGGGAAATACAGGTGTGTTTGAGCATCTTATAGCAAAGGACAATAACAAGAATAAGATGGTGTGCTCTGGAGAAGGAATTAATTTGTTACTGCCTGAAAAAATGGTCTCCCATGACAACAGATCAAACTAGGAATTAGCTAGGAAGGATATCTTTACTCCCTACTGTATGCTCCTGGAGCAGCTGCAGCAGCCAGTTAAGTGTTTCTCCCTGTAAAAATCAGCCCCAGCAGGAATTTCTACTTAGCCAGATATATGCCTATAGGTTGCTTCAGCAAACTTTATCTCCTTCTCCTGGCTGCTTTCCTGCTGCTTTGCCCAAGAACTTGTGGGGATGCCTAGAGACAAGACAGAGTAGCAGCATAGCCAGTGTGTTTCTGCCAAGAGTTGGGATTGGGAAGCCAGGATCTGCTGTCCTTCTTGAATCTTGGATTTTCAAAAAAACAGATGAAGGATACAGCTTAAAAATGTGAGTTTGCCATGTAAAATATACTTGCATTGTAAACTGTCTTGGATTACTGCCTTGAGGCTAGAGTTTGGGTCAGCTCACGGCTTGCAATTAGTACAAGGAAAGCTAGAATGAAGCCTCAATCTTGCAGGTGCTGGTAAAGAAAGATAAAGAAAGCAGTTGTTACTGTGGAGAAAGGATGTGTGATTGAGTTTTTCCACCTAGCCTCTGACTGAGCTCAGCATGAATACTATAGCTAGGAATGTGCTTAAAGAAAATAAAACTGATAGAGCTAGTCCTTAATATAAAACCTTGGATTTTCAAAAAACTTCTTTTGAGTTGTAAGCATCTTTCAGGTGCTTAGGATTTGCAGGACAAGAAAAGAAGAAATATAAACTGAGGTTCATTTCTCAGTCTTGCAAGTCCTGCTATGAGAAATATGGAGTGATATAGTTATCAGGAAGAATTAGTTCACAACTAACTCCTTTTTTCTCTAATGATTTGTGATTTCTGTTTCAGGACATATGGTTAGGTATATTGATAGAATTTATTTCAGGAAAGAAGGGAAAATATTACTCTAGAATTGCACAGGTTGTGCCAGGCATGTGTTCATTTGACTGAAATTATGTAAATTTTCTTTCTGCAAGGAGGCAAACCTCCCTTTCAAGGTTGAAGCTGAGAAGAAATTCTCTAAAAAGTCTCTTCATGCTCCTGCCCTGAAAGTCATACCAAATAAGATGAAGAACACAACTAGCAGGAAAAAAAAAAAGTAATGAGTAATTCCAGCACTTCAAGAACCTGTCTTTTGGAGCAGAAGTAAGGTGGGGAAGAGGAAGTCTAGAGTTTCAGGGACTTTCTGCTGGGAACTAGCCAACAGGACCAACATGAGGTAAGAGGCCTCCAGATCAAATAGTTTATGATTAATTTTATGGTTCACATGCATTGCAGATTGTCTGTTTTAATCTAGTCCCATCTGATGAGGCGTAAGAAATTTGTCATAAATTCCTTCCTCCTACTAATTTCATGCAACATCTTACTCTCTTAGCGGCTGTAAGATTCATGACCAAATCTAGCTTTGCAGTTTTCATTGCCTAAACCCCACCCTAAAGAAGAGGCCTGAAGCCCATGGCAAGAATTCAAAGAATCACAGAATCACTGGGTAAGGTTGGAAGGGACCACAGGGGGTCATCTAGTCCAAACTTCCTGCTTAAGTAGGGGGTCATCATCCTAGAGCACATAGCGCAGGATTGTGTCCAGATGGTTCTTAAATATCCCCAGTGAGCAGGACTCCACAACCTTTCTGGGCAGTCTGTTCCAGTGCATGCTCACCACACAGTAAAGAAGTTCTCCCTCATGTTCTGGTGGAATTGCCTGTGCATCAGTTTCTACCCATTGCCTCTTGCGCTACAATTGCTTGGCACTACCAAAAAGAACCCTGAACCCATCCTCTTGACACCCACACTTCAGGTACTGATAGACATTGATACAGCTCCCTCTCAGTCATCTTTGCTTGCAGCTCCCTCAGGCCCAGCTCCCTCAGCATTTCCTTGTAAGAGGGATGCTCCAGTCCCTTAATATTCATACCCCTCTGCTAGATTCACTGTAGGAGCTCCATGTCTCTCTTGTCCTGAGGAGCCCAGAACTGGACGCTCCAGATGTGGCCTCCCCAGGGCGGAGTAGAAGGGCAGGGTCACCTCTCTCAGTTTGCTGCCAATGCTCTTCCTAATGCACCCAAGGATACCTTTGACTGCCTTGGCCACAAGGGCTCACTGCTGCCTCATGGACAGCTTGTTGTCCACCAGGACCCGCAGGTCCTTCTCTGCAGAGCTGCTTGCCAGCAGTTTGGCCTCCAGCCTGTACTGGTGCAGGGGGTTATTCTTCCCCAGGTGCAGGACTCTTCACAGTCCTTTGCTGAACTTCATTAGGTTTCTCTGCCCAGCTCTCCAGCCTGTCCAGGTCTTGAGGAATGTCAGCACAGCCCTCTGGGACATCAGCCAGGTGTCCCAGTTTTGGGTTGTCATTGAATCTGCTGACGTGGTATCTGCCCCTTCATCCAAGTCATTGATGAACAAGTCAAACAACAGTGGACAAAATGGGAGTCAGTACTGAAAAGGATACAGAGGATGGCAAATTTTTTTTAAGTAAACCCAATATATAAAATATCTGTTTATGTCTGGAGTTGTTCCCAGCATGATTCAATTAAAAGTAGGCTTCCTGTGACTGAGCATCTGCAGTATTGTCCATGATTACCCAAGGCCAGCACTGTGGCAGGCCAAGAAGTGCCTATTCCTTTGCTGCCAGATGAAGTCAGCTGATTTGCTTGATCAGAGTGCCACTGATACACAAATTCATTTTTGGCAAGGACTCCCTGGAGCCATGCTCCGCCTCAGGAAAGTGAGGCTCAAAACATTCCAAACTCATAGGTTTTTCCTCCAAAAAGAGTCAACACTGCATGCACTTTTCCCTTGTCTCAGTTCCCAGCTTCCTAGGTGCAAGGTCTCAGCTGAAGTGTGCTTTCTTGGTAGTTCCCTCCTTGGTTGCTATTTTTCAGACTGGAAGGGATATAAAGAGTGATAATGAGAACCCAGACATAGCTGAAGAGCTTTCACTGCCTCCTCAGTGCCAGGAGCCTGCCTGCAAGCCTTCCAGCACCTGAGGCTTTAATCTCCCCTGTATGGAGACTAGTATTTATCTTCATGTTTTATAAGGAAAAAAATTATTCTTATGGAAGTTGGGTTTTTGTTGTTGTTGTTTTGTGGGTTTGGTTGGTTGTGGTTTGTTTGTTTGTTTGTTTGTTTGTTTGTTTGTTTTTATATTGAACCTGACAGGTAGCAAAGCATTCTGTTAATTCTGGGCAAGTAGAATTTCTCTAAAAAGTTTAGCCACAGATTTTCTCACTTTCTGCAGTTGTAAGCCTAAACTGAATTCTAGCATTCAGGACAACTTATATTCAAACCCAAATGAGAAGGTATCCTTTCTCCTTGACAGCATAGGGAAACTGGTGGATTAGATTTAGCACTGGGAGTAGCATGGACGGAGTATTTTAGGTTGCTATTATCTAGCAGGTCCTATTAGAGGACGGAAGATTTACCATGCTCAAAGATCAAATACTAGAGAAAGTACCAGAAGAGTCTTTACCTTGTTTTGGTCTCTATACTAACTTTAAGACAACAGTAGCATTTGGAATAGGGTAAGTTTCCAAGTAGAAGACATTATGAGAGTATTTTTATTACTACTTTACAAGTCTTCCAGACAAAAGATGGTGGAAGCTTAGGAAGAGCAAGTAGTTCAGTATCCTTGGTCACTTGCAAATAATGTAGAATAGGCCTAGGGTTTTGAAGACAAATTGTTTTCCTGTACACTGCAAGGCTGAAAAAGATTGTTTCTATGTAGGTACTAGAACAAAGATAATGTCAGCATTAGGTATTTCAGATTAGATTTTTCAGGCCAGTACTTTCAGATCTTAAGAATAAGGCAGCATCTGCCCTGGCTGCCTCTACATCTTTTCTTTGTTTCCAGCCCTGGATGATTCCTGCTCCAGATCTTTTCTTCACCTCACTGAAGAGGAAATGATTCAGTTGTAAAGCTAATTCCTAAGTTCCTCATTTTCTACACCCAGATCTACTCCTAACTGTAACCTGTCAACTTATTACAGCCACAAGAATAAGCATTCCTGCCAATTAGTTTCAGTTGCACTTCTAACCTTAATAACATCAGAAATTACCCTTACTCATTCAGACTTGCTATGCAGGGGCTAGCATGGAAATTCATGGCAGGTAATTGTAAGTCATTATTTTTCACTTTCTGGTGTCATTTACATCAAGTCTAACCAATTATATCATTTAATTTTACCACAGACTAAAGAAACTTTGTTAATTCAAGGCTAGATATTGGGGTTTGGGCTGCATTTAAAGTTGGGGTTCAGATTATTTTTGGGATGGCAAGGACTAGAGAGGTAGTTTTATTGTTGGATAGTACATGACCTGTAGGACTAGCAGCTAGACTAACAGAGACAAATGGCTTGTGACTAATTCTCTTGCTTTTAGGGATCTCTGGACTATTAACTCTAATTTTAATGTTAGGGTTCAGAAGATGTGGGTCATCAGAGCTAAATTTATTGCTGGATTCTGCAAAGCCCAGAGGGCTAGACTGATGGCTTGAACAAGAATGAGCAAATGATTTGTGGTTTGGGGCAGTAAGGCATGAGTAGGCCATGGGAATAATGTAGCAAATGGTTCACACAGATGCCAATTTTGGCCTTAGCAAAGATTTGGACTGGTAGCAAGAAAATTATAAGTTAAAGTGTCTTTTACATTTATTTAACCTATCACCAAAAAAGGTTTCTATGAATGTATTAGATTAACAAACTTATTAGGCTTACTTCCAGTCTGTTGGAAATAACTGTTAAGTAAATAATATAAGACAATTAATTTACCAGTTCACTAATTCTTATTCAGTACAAATTATCAGGAAGAAAAAAATGCAGCAAGAACATTTTAGAATGCAAAGCTTGATGTCATTGACAGGCCAACCCACTAAGAGCAGGTCAGCATAAATCATGCAACTAAATCAGATTTTTTCTCAGTTTGAGACAAGAACAAGAATAATTACCTTGTTCAATATGCTCCAGCATAGACAGCCGCATTTCAAGAAGACACAAAACCTGCTGAAGTTAGAAATTACTCTCCCTGTGCAGCTCAAAATCTAACCATGATAAAGTCACTAACAATAGTTCTATGAATGACACTAACCATTACAGCCAAAACCCAATACAAAATGAATCACTATTCTAGTAATCAAGAAAAAGCCTTCAAAGGACGGTGTAAGTGTGCTACACAGTTGAATCCTAAAAAGATTTTCACTACCCCTGTAAGGCAGGAGGTTACTAGCAAGATTGCTCTGGGCAAAAGAATTCAGTGTCCTTGATGTGTTGGCTTGAGATACTGAACCTATTGCCTGTCACCTGGCTATTTGTCATCACATTTGGCATTTATCTTTACCCTCAATTTTATTGTCACAAATGTAGCTACTCAAGTTTTCTGACAAGAACTAAACCTGTCACTAACTAGATGGACTGAGGAACACTCAAGCATGTAGTTCACCACAATCTTATGGCAGTAGTCAAAGGTAACAAAAACTGGATATTCAGTGAATTACACGATAACAGTCACAACCAATTCCCAAGGAAGTACCAAGAGCTTAGTTTATCTGAATGCAGACAAGAGGAAGCCAGACACCTTCTGATCTCTGAGAGATACTGGTCAGACCTGAGAAAGACAAAAGCCATGTCTAGACCAGGAGAGGAAAGGGGAAATCCACTGATTACATGCATAGTCCTTTGATTTTCTGGCTCTTGCTTCCTCCCAGCTCTCCCTTAGACAATTAACATACAAAGATACAAGGGCCCAAATGGACCTGGAAAAAGAGTAAGAATATCCTGAAGTGCCTTAGTCTGTGGGGCAGAGAAGGCAGCACCTTTGAAATGGGGGTATCTCATCTGTATGGCAACAGTACAATTGCAGTGAAGAGGAGGGAAAGAGGCAATTTAAATTTTTCTCTCTTTTTCCTGCAGTTTTTCTTCCTTCTTGAAAGCTTTTTCTCCTTCTCTGACAGGCACTTGAAATGAGGACATTCAGTCTGTTTCAGTGGTGGCATGGGGATAAGAAGCTGACAGGACCAAAGGTATTGGGTAGGCTGAAGGTCTCTCTTGTGCATGCAGATACCAGATGACTGCCTGCTCCTTCCCATGCCTGCTCTTCCCTGCACAATGGTAAGTTGAGTAGAGCTGTGTGTATAAGCTCTGACTATTGGGTTGACAGCATGGTTAAGTCTAAATTTCCTCTTTTGGAGAGATTTTCAAAGATACTCAGGTGAAAGAAAGCTACTTTGGGGAATAGCTATGATGTCAATGCCAGAGAATTTAGCATAGGTAGGAGATACAAGGGTGGGAGACCGTAAGGAAAAGATACCCTATGGCTTTGGGAGTAGAAATACAGACAAATAGGTAAGAAGTGATAGCAGGAGCTGTCAAGCAGCCAGGTTAGGAAGGTGGGGGAGAGGTAAACTGGACAGGTTTTGATCAGCTGGCATTTGAAGTTGTACAGCAGAAAATGTTTACTTTTTAGAGCTATATTTTTTATTCTTGAGATGGGGCCACTCAAGATGGGGTGAAAAGGTCTGCAGAAGAACCGAGAGAGGCTGTATGCATACTGACAATGAAATGGGAGTGGCAGAAATTAGTACTGGAGGAACAGGGACAATGTTACATACCTTGAAGCAAAGCTGCCAGCTCAGAGCATTACTCTGAGCACTGGACAAAGCCACATTAAAGGCTCAAAATCAAAACACCATCTGAACAAGATCCTTGGAATTAAAGGATGATATGAGTTCACCTTTCAATTCTAGCTACATATGAAATCCCAGTATATATTGCCACAGGGGGAACTACTGTCCACTATGACCAATTAGTTAGTAAATCTGGTAAACACACAGAGCAGGATACCAAGGGTGACAGAAGCTGTGGACTGGCTTCCATCTAAGGAAAGATTAAATAGAGTAAGACCCTTCAGCTTCTAAAATCACAAGTGGTATAAGCATGGTAAATAGGAAACAATTATACACTACCTCTGGTATACAAGCCAGAGAGCATCAAATGAAAAGCAGGAAGTATTTTTCAAACAAATAAAAAGGTAGCTTTTAACTTGCTTAACTCAGAGTAAAGCCAGCTAAACCCTTTCCATGGGATCTTGCGGGATACCATAGGTTAACTTGCATTTAAAAATTCATGAACGAATTCACAGAAGTAAAATCCATCAGAGCTATTAAAAACAAAGGCCCCATCTCTGGCTCAAGAATTACCCAAACCACAAATTCCTGGAGCCTGAAGAGTATTTTACATTTCCCTCACAGCCTTCTTCAGACATCTGGCCCTGACCATCTTTAGAAAACAAATATTGAGTTAAGGATACCTTCAAGCTTAACTAGCCCATTTTTGTAGGCAAAATGCAAGAGGTAGAGAAAAAACTGGAATATTGTTATGGGATAAAAGCAGAAAATACAATAAATGGAACCAAGCACAGTGTTTGGAAATGCAGAGCTTTAGCCATCACTGGAAATAAGATATGCCAGTACATGCAAACAACCATGAAAACACCACCAAACAATAAAGGGAGGTCAGATAGGATGGAAGCAGGTCCTTCACTAGACCCAATAATTCAACCACATAGTGGGAGTTTCATTTCAAAACCAATATATTTGAACATCTGTGAGACTTATGACGCTGTAATGGGCTGGCAAGACAAGATTCCTTGTCTCTTCTGTGACTTATGTGCTTGTAATGTCTGGCCTCAGAAAATCAGCAAGTACTGGCACAAAGAACATAGCAAAACAAACGTATTTAAAAGCGAACATGTAACAACCTGCATGGAGCTCAGAATGCAGGCTGCTGCCAGTCAGAGGGAGAGAAAGCAGCAGGAAAGCCAGTATGCACTGGAGGGATGCTAGCTACAGCTGTGGTACAGTCTTTATGCTCATCTCTCTTCTGACAGAAGATTTCAGTAGACTTCTGATGTTCAAAAAGCTCATCCCAGTTCCTAGGCTAATACCTATACATGTACTTTTTATCAGTGAATTCTTTTGCCCTTAATTTTCTTTAGCTTAGAAAACATTTCCTTGAAATCCAGTATTGTCTGCTCTCATTTCTCACTGCTCCCATACTTTTAAACCAGCTCCACCTCTTCACATGTATTTATAGAGATTAACAATTTCCTGCCGCAGTCTTTTTTTCTACCAGAAAAAGCAGGCAAAGCTGTTTTTATTTTCTCCCATAAGACAGACAAAACTTCTAGTTTAAATTCATTGTTCTTTACCATACAGGGCCAGAACTGTACATGGGGTGCCCTTCTTGGATCTCCTCCATGTTTGTAAAATAGTTTTAATTCTTCTCCATCTTTACTGAAGTTATCGCTGACATAGTTTAAAGGTTTAATTTGCTTCTTCTTGAGCTCCTTCAAATGACATGAACATTTGTTGTCACCATGTAACCCAAATCACCTGGCCTTTTTCTTCCTCATGCATAGGGAAATTGCTGACTTCTCAGCCTCAAGTAGAAATTTCTGGCTTTAGCTCTTTATGTGCCTGATCTCACAAACAGTCCAGTCCTGAGTGTCATATGATTCTTTGCATAAGATATTTGGATCTCTCCTTTTTTTTTGACAGTGCTTTCCATCAAGTCAAGACCAGATTTTATTAGCATACAATTGATTCTGAGCCAGCATCACTAATGAAATAACATAATAATAATATAATTGTAACATAATTATGAAACAATATAATTATGATGAAATAATTCAAATTACTAAGGACCAAAATCATCTTTGCAAATATTTGTGTGCTCTCTTGCCAGCAGTTCTTCACCTATGAGTACCAGCCATTCCTGTGTACCTCTTTACCACCTTCTTAAACCATGTCTGTTTCTTCTTAATCTGTACAAATGTAGCAGAAAATTTCAATTGAATACACAAAATATCAAACACAGATATAATGTTATCCTGGCATGATACACTCTGGATGCAATTTAGTTATTTCTCCCATGATTTCTAACTGTCCATATCTTTAAAATATAGACTAAAATGCTGTATGTTGAGGAGGTTAGCCTAGAAAGCATGCAAATTCTCCAAATCAGATTTCCTTTCATTTTTCAGTAGCACTAAAAAATTATTTTACTAGAAATATTAAATATAAGTTTATAGTAATGTGGAATTTACTCTTGTTGGTTACCTGGTAATTGTCTTTTTATGGATTATTAAATTACCTTGCATGTGACCTGTAATTTCATGCACCAGCATTCAGAAATGGAGATTATCCACTTTCCTCACTTGATTGTAGCAAGGATTTTGAACTTTGCTTAATGACATTTTGGTTTCTGCAGGTCTTCCTCCCTGCCTGTCAACATCCTACCATCACCCATATTTGAAAACTGAGGTATATAATCACTTTTTTTAGTTATACTTTGAGAATCGAATCCCTGCCATATCCATTTATCCTTTCCATATCTATTATCCTATCCATATCCTTTATAGAGCATTTCAATTTCATCTCCTTTCTTCTCTTGTTGTCTTTTTATTTCTATAGCCAAAGAACTTCTTGCTGCTTGCTTTAATTTTCTTTTCAAAGTTCAACTCTCTTTGATTCCTGGCAGTACTCACTTTCTCTGAATACTTTCTGACATTGAAGACATAGCTTTCTTTGCTGGTTGATTCTTTTTTCCATCCCTTGTAAGCTCCCTGCTTAGTCTTAATATCCCTTTCGAAATGGTTATTCATTCATTTGGAGCTGGGGTCCTCTCAGTAAGACTTTTCTACTCACGTTGTTGGGATCCAAGTTACAGAAAGTTTTTTACTTTTGACTTGAGAAATTCCAAACTTCCCCCACATTTAAATCCCTGTGTTTTTCATGCCAGTTGACTTCACTATCCAGTTCACTTAAAATTTGTCATATGGATATTTTTGAGTATATAATGTTACATAATCCTTTATGTGTTAAAAATACAAGTATCACTAACTTCAGTTGCAGCTGTGAATGTTCAGCAATTTTGCAAACCACACCCTAGTCTCCTATCAGGACCCCAGAAATCAGGAAAACACTAGTGACCACCTGCAGAAAAGTGTGATGCCTGGCAAAGCACAGGGACTGAATGGTAATGGGAAAGGGAGAAAATGCAACTTCACGAACCAGAATTCAATTAGTGCAGCCATATGACTTGTTCTTTTTCTTCCTACAGCCACCTTACATCACTGTACATCTCACAAGCTTTGGGAAGAAATTAAGGAAGAGTACTAAAGACATTATCTTGCCCCAGTACTCATTCCTGATTCACACCTCAAACTAGTCAGTGTGTAAATGGCCTGTGGAGAAAAAATACTCAACATAAAAAAAAAAATTCCCCAGTGTGTTTGCAGTTAAAGATGGTATCAGAGACCAAATTTACAGGAATGGGCAGGGAAACAAAATCATGATTGTAAAGTCCAGAGAGCTTTGGAAATCAAAAAAATCCCAAATGCTTAGATTAAACTTTAATAGTACTAACAATATGTAATTTTCTTTGCTGATTTGTATGTTTTTTGAAAGCAAAGTGAAAAAACAGAAGTTTCATCATGAAATTACTTGTAAGCACTGCACTGTCAACTGTATGAATTTTACACACAGATCTAGGTAATTTAATTTAATAGACTAGTCTATAGCAGTAGGTTGTTGACCTCTTTATTGGCAAGACTGAAGTGGAATGACACACACTCTGCTAGCATTTAAACAGACTTTTGCTGCCAGCAGAGAAACTGGGAGTGGACCTAAATATCATATGCACTATTCCATGTTCCTCAGCTATTTGTCTATGCCATGTCAGCATTACCCCTCCTGTCTCACCTTCTCTGACACAGCTTTGCCTTCATTAATCTCTCCCCTCAGGGATCCAAATCTTTGCCTCAGGATCCAAATTTAATCTTTCTCATGAAAACTTTCCAGTTGCAGCTCTCAGCACATCTCTCTCCTTGCCTAACAAATCTGAGTCTTCTGGGTGCTTGTGCACAGTCCAGTTTCTTCTCCCAGTTCTAGTCTTACTGTCCAGAAAGCCTCGACTCCCATTTTACATGGTAGCTTTACAATTCAAGTTCATCTATTCATTTTTGGTGCTCTATGGGAACTGCCTCATACCACCTACCCTTCTTTATTGACATCTCCCTTTCCCATTTTCCAACACATAGGATATATGCAGTCTTTGTACCTACCTTGTTATTAACTGTTTGCCCTCTAATCTTTATCCAGCCAGCTAGCTCTGCTTTTCTTTGCCTAATGATCTAGACTTCTCTTTAGCACTCTGCTCCCTCCCTCTCTTCCTTCTCCTGTACAGGTATATTCTTACTCTGTTTTCATGTTCCAGCCAGCACTACGTTTGTCCATTTTCTCATCCACTATCACTTTCCTTCTTTCTCCTGTTGGTTCTTGCAGTCTCCTCATCATTCTTCTACCTGAAGCATTGTCCCTTTCCCCAGATAGTTTGAGATTTTCTTCTTAATCTCAAGAACATCTTGTGGCTGTGATTATGACAAATCAATTTACACATCCAAGATCAAAACATTTCTGTTAATCAATTTTAGAGATACTTCTTTTATGCTCAGTATGTCCCAATCCTCTGATAATGTGAGGCTTAGTGTTAGACAAATGTGCATGAAATCTTCTACTTCCTTTTTAAATGCATCTCCCCTTTCTTTCTTTCTGTTCATTGAGATGGAAATAGCTCAGCCTCTAAGCCACACAGGAAATTATTTTTTTTTACCTCTTATGTGAATACAGTGAAATTATCAGAATATCAAGCATGGAAACTTGGACATCTAAATATTGAGAGAAACTAAGGTATTGCAGGAGAAAGGGAGAAAATATTTTAAATGGACAGTTTACAAATCCACAGCACTCTTTGAAGTGACTGCTGCTCCATGGATACACCTGATCTGACAGATGGCTGTTTTATTTGATAACTCTGCACTTCAAACCAAATAGGTCACCTCATACCAGTTTCTAATGCTTTTTAAGAAATGTTTTATTTTTATCTGGGGTGCCTAGCAAGTGCTGTCACACTAGCTAGGGTGAGATGTGATAGATTGCAGCATTAGTCAGTCTCGTTCATAGTTACTATCCAGAATTAGCTTCAACAGTGACAAAACCCATACTTGATTTAGTGCCTCTCCCAGACACAGGGTTTCCCTTTATGTGCAATCTGCCTATTTTGGTGTCTCTTTTAGTATGAGTTAGTACGAGGAACCCCAGCTTTGAAGCTAGAATGCATAGGGAAAAAACAAGAAACACAAACCACAAAAAACCCAATACTGATTTAAGTGTGAGGAAACAAACCTACTCTCCACAGGCTCTGCATACTGTGAAAGGACACTATTCCAGCAGAATGCTGCTCTTCTGCAGAATCCTGAAATGTCCTAATGAAGACAATCTGCCAGAGAACAAAGATTAGCCATGTGTGAGACCTTGGCGAGTCAATTCAATCAAACAAATTCAAAGACATGTTGGGTGGGTAATTTTGGAGCAGACTATTACTATCACAAATGTAAGCCACAGGGCAATATTTCAATTCCAATGCTTTCAGCTGATGATAAAACCATCTTTCAGGAATATAACACCAGGAAAGACAAAAACTCAAAACTAAATTTCTCCATCATGATTACACACCCCTGTACACTGAATGCTGTTGTATTGGTGAGAGTTGTTTCAGGGAGTTAAAACTGAGGGTGAAGGGGAGCTTTTGTTCTAATTACTTTATTTAGGAGTTGAAATTGTCATTCTGTTCTAAATGCATAGCCGAGTAACTTAAAACCTTGAGTTCTGCATACCTTTGGATGAAGACCAAGAATCCTGAACACTATATACATGCAACTATGATTAGCTAGTTCCAAGCCTGCATTGAGAATGAGACAGTTTTCATAATATTTTGAAATGGCCCTTTCAGTGCTGTGTTCCACCATAGGTTAACCACCTGAGAGCTAAAGAGCACCAGACTGCACTACAAATTTTGTTCAGAAGCAGTGGCTAAGCAGGGGCTTGGTTTGTCTGGTTGGCTTAGCCAAAGACCTTGGAAATTCATCACGAGGAGCCATCTTCAGCCTGGTTTTCAAACATGCCTCCAACCATCAGAAGTAGAGTTAATCAAATTAGGCCTGAAGTGTGTTTGCAAGGTTTGTGAACTTTAATAAACCATTTTCTCAATAGACCATCCTGGTCTGAATTTTGAGTTCATAATGAAAGCTGAAACCAAGACAGTGCTTGGTGGTTTGGGATTTGACAGAGAATATTTCACATGGTCCTAGTTATTGGACAAGGAAATACCGTATGGCTGTGTCTACAAAAGAGAACCAGATCCCTGAAAACCAGATTGGTAAAATAGCAACAGTATTAGAAAAAGTTTAATGTGAAATGACAGCCTAAGTATTTTTGTGGTGTTTTTGCAAAAAGCCTGCACTTAGGATGGATTTGGCACCATTTCAACTGCACTGTCCTTTATTTGTCTAGCCCACAGCTTTCATCACAACTACCTGAAGATCTGTCTTTTGGATGAATGGGAAGATCTTCCAAGAATCCATGAAGAACTGTGGAAGAACAGTCAGTACTCTTGGGAAAGATACATAAAACTTATAGGTGTTTTAAAGCTTCAGGAAGGAAGTGAACCTTTGATACAACAGCCTTTATGCTTCCCTTGCAAAGCTGGTGCATACTGCTCATGAACTGAAGTACAGTTCTTGTGCACAAATAGTAACAGACAGGAAAACAGTGCTTCAATTCTATATCTGACATGAAATATAACTCCTAAACAAATGATTGGTTATCTTTTCAGAGTTTGTAATAAGCCTTTTACTGGGCATAACAGTGGAGATTCTCCTGTGAAAGGGGGCTGTGGATATTGTGGACACTTTTCCAGCTGTTGCTTTCTATCGTTTTTGGAAGAGACAATGAGGCAAATGAAAATAATTAGGTTCATTTAGCTTGGATTCAGGGTGTTAGTTCTGATAGAAGGAAAAAGGTGTGTTTCATTCTCTAATATCTGTTCTCTTTTGTTCTGACTCCAGCTTCAAAAGGTACATTTGAAATGGGGTCATTATATTATATTATATTCATCAAAGGGCTGACAAAAACAATCTGGCCACAGCCAACAAGTGAAGAACACACTGTGAGCCAGACTGGCTGGTGCTAATTGGCTTTGTTCTGTGGATTCATAGAGGTTAAGGACAACCAGGTGATGATTTGCCTCTAGAACCCTATGCTGATGCCTAGAGATGGAGTCGGATATGTACCTCTTTCAAATAAGAATAGGATTTAGGTGCGTAAATCTTTATATCTTATGATTAAATATATCTCATGAAGAAAATCCAACTTCTATTTTGTGCTTGCGTCATAAAACTTAAAAGAAGTGCAAATTTTAGCTGGGAGGGGACTTTTATGACCTAGTTATACATCTGAGCAAGGAGCAATTTGCAATTGAAACATTGACAAACTCTCAAGCAGAATAGCGCAGGTGAGTGTGCCCGTAACATCCCCTCCAATTTCTACTCCAGTGCAGTCACCGTGTCTCATGCCAGCATTTAGAGTCCACAATGAAATAACAGTACAAAGAGAGGAAAATAGTGATTTCTGAATTACTGCTTCAGAAAATAACCACAGAAACAGAGTAATTTTGTTACTAGAATGTTACGAGTGGTTCATATGTTCTAACAAGAATGTCAAAGCAACATATTCCTTCTGGTGTATGTAAACAGGAGAAGAGGAGGAGTAAGAAATTGGTTACAACAGTACTGCTATGACAAAGAGAAAGCATTCTGTGTTGCACTTGGAGACAATGAAATGGGGTTTAGATTCTTCTTTGTTTATTTCATAAAAATCATCATTTTTTACCCCTATTTCTTTGTTTCATTGCTATTTAAATTATCCTTCTGGGTTTTAGTTTTACTTTTTTCTTTTTTTTTTTTTAAATTATAGACTTGAAGCTTAATGAATCTAACAAAAACAAGATTTAAAAAGAATCTCAATGTTAACATCTTTATCATATCAAGGTGCCTTGATAAATGAATCAGTCTTTTTTTTTTTTAAGTTTGTCTCCTATGTCCTTTCCTGGCCAAACTGCTCTTAACAAAGAATGACATTTCTGTTTTATAATCCCACTGATGGAATTAATGACTATGCTTATTAATTTGGATTACTGGAATTTCCCGTCTCTCTCTTTCATAGTAGCACTCCACCTCTGCTTGTCAATCATAACTACTGACTCTATCACATTTTGCTTTTTTTAAATGAACCAAAATGTTTGGCTTGGCCCTGTGCCAAGAATGGGGTCATTCACAACTTGTAATAACATATCCTTAGCTGATGTTTCTTAGTAACATGTGTAAATAGGAAAAAACAGTTGCACTGCGGGGGTTTAGCTTGGCCACATGTGACTACAGTTAAAGAACATGGGAAGAAAAATCAGTGGCCTTTCCATGATAGTTGTCCAGTTCAACAGTGAGAACACAGTACAGACATGGCAATGCAGACACAGCCAAATTTAACCACTTTCTTCACTCGGCAGCAAGCTGGTGCAGCATGTCCCTTCTCTGCTACGAAGCAGATGTACAGCCTCTGCCTGGAAGTAAGAAGCTGAGCCTTAGAGACCAGTCTAGCAAAACCACAAAGTCTCTCAGAATATTCCTTGTGATAACTTCGATTTATCTCCAGCAACACTGAGCTTTTTTTACAATTACAAACACATCTTGGGATTAATGATATTACAAGTGGTTTCTTGGTATCACCCTCTGGGTAAAAGCAGAATGTTAGTGTCACTATGAGAGATGGGCTAAAGCTGTGAACCTTGGGCCAAGATTTGGTTCTTGGATTTCAAACATTTTCAGTTTGAGAACAAGGGTTTTACTCTGATCACTACAGAAATGGGCTGCCTTTTAGCTTGGCTTAGATTTTGATCCTCCTAGCAACTAAAGTTCAGGAACTCATGAACTGAGTATTCCAATTCACAGAACAAATTTGCCCTGTGTTCTGTTGCAGAGTAAAATGGAAAAATAGGAAGTTTGATATGGAAATAATACATAAAGAAAAAAATACATTAAATATGTGAAATTATCTTAAAACTATTTTTCCTTCCAGAAGCCCCAGTCATTTTCATTATTCAAATTTTTACTGGTTGTTTCAGATTAAGTTGCATTAACACTGCATTCTGCAGCGCAAGCAGCTGCAGGCAGAAAATTGTGATTAAGACAAGATGAGAGAAAATACTCTTAGAGCAAAATATTTCAACTATGAGCCACTCCATATACACTGGTGGTACAGCAATTGCCCAAATCCACTCTGGGCATGCAAAATCTTTCCTGCTGTTGACTTGGTTCTTTCAGGATCAGCTACGCTGCCTCAGCCTCACAGAACTACCTGCCATCCTGTCTGAAACCTGTAACTGGGGAAAGCTGCAGGCCATACACCATAGCTTTCCCCCTCAAGGACCAGGTGTCTATGCAGAGCTATGAATATAACATTTTGGAACCACCGTAGTTAGCCTGAGAAGTTTGGCAATGTAAAAATAACAGGTTTTCAATGCAAGAAGAAAGCCTAAACTGTAAGATAAAGTTGTTTAAAAAGAGTATTATCTGAGGGTTTTTTCCCTCCTGCCCTTCCAGTATAATGAACTCTTCATTTACAATACCAAGAAAAAGTCATTCCCTTGTTGCTCTGCATAGGAATAATATACTCCTGATCTGCCCATAAAATTTAAACAGATAGACACTGTATAGTTGTCTTCATTACAAATTTGTGTTTGTCTCTGTGACTTGAGGGACTTTGTCTAAAAATTGATCCAGCACAACAGGGCTGTGTTTTGAAGGCCAAATAAATACATCGCGCACTGGGAAAAATTCTTCATGTGTACTTTGGTGGTTATGGCAGGAAACTGGCAGACACAGCTCTTGGGAATTGGCATTTGCTGAGATGCTGGTGTGCAGCAAAGTAGATTTAAGGCAGGTGGAAAACGAAACAGCATTTGAAAATGATGTGGCTGGATTATCATTCCTTCTGTGCAATAGGACACAAAAGCACAGCCTTTAGACTGGTCCAAGATGAAATACTGAACACTTTGTTTTTCACATAAGCCCAGCAGAACTTTCACCTAACTTGTACGGAAGCAGGTGTCTGCTCTATTTTTCACATACTATAGAGTTTCTCATACAGGAAACCGGAAAGTAAGTCCAGATCTTGGCCCAGGCTGTGGCTGCAAAACTGGTTTAGCAGCATATCCAAATACTTCCCTATCATCGATCAACCAATGGGAGTCTGATGGACATCCATTTCAAGTCAAGCTAGAGTATGCATGAAGCCAATCTCATTTTCATGTGGGGATAGTCTGAGTAGAACAGATCAACAACCATAATTGCCAAAGAGTATAAAAATATCTAAAATTTCTAACATTCTTTCTCTATTCATCTCTTATCCTTTTGTATATCAGATCCAAACTTTCAGATTATGGATGCTGTATTAGTTATAATAAAATAAAGATAGTACATTGTACTGCTCTGTTACAGTGTAAGAGACAGTGGGAGTAATTACCAAAAGCTCACTGGGCTAAAAGCAATAACAATAGCTGCAATTACCTGACTTTCCCATATTCAGTGAATGCCTCTGAAGATGATATATATGACATGATGCGAACACTGTAAATATACGTACCATGATACTAGAATGGAATTTTTATGGTATTAAATCAGTGACAAGAAGTTCAAAGTAAGTTAATAAGAGTGCCCAGCAAAAGTTGCAAATTTCCAGAAGCTAGAAAGAATACATTTAAGCTGGGTACTTATCCCTTAAATAAATATGATGTACTTTCTATGAGGTACAGCACTCCTGATGTTTTTGAGGAGGCAGATATTTTATTCCAGAAAGCCTGGAGCTATCAATCTAGTCAAAGTTCACTACAGTTGGAAGAAACTAAAGCAGGAAAACAGGATTTTATGTGACAGTTTATATACCTTTATATACCTTTCCTCCCACAGAACACTCCTCCCATCTACATAATGACATTTCTTCATGTGATGGCACTTCTGGTACATACACAGCACTTTGACATGAGAAAAGAATAAAGACCGTGTAAGCAGCAAAGTAACCTTAAGAACTATGTCACGTATCTGACTCCTTTCATTTGTCACCATCGGCACTGTGGTATGGCTGATTCATGTAACTGCCTTTAAACTTGGAATTTAAACGTGATTTTAAGGGAACCGTGTAACTGTATTACAAGGAGATATTCAATGTTTAGATAGCTGCTTGGGACTTGACACAGACATCCTGAAACAGACAGGAATAATATCAAGGCTCATATGTAGAATATAGAATGAATCGATGTTGATTCACTGCTGTGAAAAGCTGATTTAACCTTGATCAGAGAGGCTGGAAGGGAGACCACGTGAATTAAAGCAGCAGAGATCAAGGCCAAATCCTCAGCTGGCAAAACTGCCATAGCTGCACAGAGATAAAGGGTGTTAAATCCCCACTATCAAATGGGACGATGCATGATAATGATCAAAAAAGGCTTTAAAGTATAAAAATGCAGATAGGAAGCTCAAGAGGAACAATTGGTTTGCAGAGCAGCAAAAACTATTTATTAAATAAGGGTCAAACATATGAGCAATAAACTTCCCTTTATTTAATCAATTATGCTTTAAAAATCAAGTTAAAACCATTCTTAAGGTTTAAGAACTGAAGCAGTTAAAGCCTTCTTTAAGACTGTCACTTGGTTGGGTAACAGTAAGGCAGTAAATCAGTTCTTTTTGTAGGCCTAGTGAATGCAGGGCAAACAACTGAGTAGACAAGGCAGCAGAGCTGCATCCTTTGAACTGGATACTGTAATAAAGATATACTGTGTTTTGCAAAAGCAGCACAATAGCATGCTGCAGAGAGCATACAGAAAGCTAAAACAAACAAACAAAAATTCTGTCTTTACTTTCAGTCATAAAAAATCATGAGGAAGTTGAGATACAAGGACATTACAATTGCTTTCAAACAGGTCACTCTGCTATATGAGGTCAGCAGTACTGCTGCTATTGACTTCAGCTGAATCAAGATTTGGCACACTGGTTTTAATTTATTACATTACTGAAGTTGTACACTGATATCAATCCACACAGCCAAACTGGAACAATGCTGTTGTTAATCAGGCCTAATGAAACAATGATCCTCTAGGTCAGAAATACAGCTGTATCTCTGATGTTAAGATAAATACTCAGCTTTGAAATTAGTTAAAACGGTTCTTGCTGTGGATCACATACAGTGAGGCTAACCAGCACAACCCTCAGATCTATGTGATATGGAAAAAAAAGTCTCACAAAGACTTGTAAATCAATAATTCAAATGATCCTCAATCCATCTGCCAGAAGAAATTCCATTGGCTAAGCACTTCTATAAAATTCAGCCTGATAATATGGATGAAGCCCAACACCAAAAATATTTGCAGACTCATAAACTTTTTCTTACAGTCTGGGCCATAGCACAGCAATACTGGTGCGTATTACTGAAGAGGAGCAAAACCACATGTGCCATCTGCCCAGTGTCAATCAGATCATTCATATATTCTGGCTGATCTGCTTCAGACACCTTTAAAAATTCATTGATGCACTTCCTTCAACAAAGAATTATCTATACTCACAGAAATCACAAGGTATTTAAAATAAAGTCTGTGTTAAGTCAGTATTAATCACCCTCTAAGCACCTCAAAATCAGTATCAGAGATCCCTGAGGAAGGAAGGAAGTGATGGATTTATAATGGCTGATGATCTATCTTAAAAAAGAGGTTTTAGTTTGATTATATTGAAAGACACAGACAAATTTTCTGTATTACAGAGAAAAATATGCTGGTTGAATACAAACCAAGTACCCAGGAGTCAAAACCAAGAAGAAAGAGTTGATGTACAATATCAGGTTTTTTTACTAGTTCAGGTATCTTCTTGATTCAACATGCTTTTTATGATGCCCATAACTCATTCCTATGTGAGCCTGCTGACTCCAGCCTCAACAATCGCTGCTGGGGTACCTCTTCCCACAGTCACAATTACCCAGTCTGCTGTTTGTCTTGGTTTGAAGACACGTATCTGCTAAGGAGGGGCAAGACTTCCCTAAGAAATGGAGAATTCAAATCCCCTACCTCCAGATTATTATAATTTAGAAAACTAAAGGGTCTTTCAGGCAGAGGTATGGGGAGCGGAATAACAGTTCTTTACTAGTATGTACAAGACAAACAAACAACAACTACAGCATTAATAATAAACAGAACCAGGAAAAACCTCCAGGGGCTTTGTTTCACAAAGCCCGGGGCAGTCTGATCTCTCGAGAGCACCAGGCTGGAATGTTGGAAAAATCCCGAGGTGGTGGGTGAGATCAGAATCTCCGTGATGGTAACTGGAACGGTGGGGAGGTCCCGGCAGGGCAGGAGGGTGCGGGGCCAGAGAGCAGCAAAAAAAGCCCCTCAAAGCAGTGCCGAAGAAAACGGCGGCGGCGGGACAGGGCCGGCCCAGCTCCAGCAGGGCAGGAGGAGGCAGCTCAGAGTTCCGGGGCACACGAGCAGATGATGTAGATCTTCTCAGGACCAGACCCAGTGGCCACAGCAAATTCCTCGCGCAGCAAGGAGCAGGCTCGCTGTCCTCTCTCAAATGCTGAGAGCAAGAGCAAGAAGCTGCCCCCAGCTCTGTCCTTTACCTGCCCCAAAAAACTCACTTATCTCCCCCTCCCGACTATTGGCCACCTCTTTGTTTTGGTCAAGTACCCATAAGCACCCAGTAGTTAGTCTCCTAGCAACTTGCGGGGAAGAATTCCTTAAGTAAAAAGGAACAAACCTAACCCCCAACATTACCCACCCCGAATTTTTTCCCATACCAATATATTACATTGAGTTTAAGCCTTTAAATTATATACATATATACATGCAGATATGGATACAGACACAGTGTCTTGGGTAGTTCACCCTAAAACAAGGTCCTCTTGAGGTGTGCATGGGGTTTCTCCATCCTTTTGCATTACCCACCAGGCGCAACCTGGTCTCTAGGCGAAGACAATCCCATGGATGGGATTGTTTTTGCTGGAGGCAGAATTAACCCAAACAGTTTTTCCCAGCATACCCCTCATGTGTACCACTGGAACCTTATCTCCATCTGTTGTTTGCAAGGTCTCAGATTGGGGAGGACCTGCTCAGTTGGTGGAATCTCGAGTGTTCACTAACCATGTGGCCTTTGTTAAATTAATCTTCCAGTTCTTGAAAGTCCCCCCACCCAGTGCCTTCAAGGTGGTTTTAAGCAGGCCATTGCACCGATCAACTTTCCTGGCTGCTGGTGCATGATAAGGGATGTGATATATCCATTCAATGCCATGTTCCCTAGCCCAGGTGTTTATAAGGCTGTTCTTGAAATGGGTCCCATTGTCTTGACTCAATTCTCTCAGGGGTGCCATGCCTTCACAGGACTTGCTTTTCCAGGCCCAAGATGATATTCCAGGCAGTAACATGGGGCACAGGATAGGTCTCCAACCATCCAGTGGTGGCTTCCAGCACGTAGCACTTGCCTTGGTGGGTTTGGGGCAGGGTGATTTAGTCAATCTGCCAGGTCTCCCCATAGTTGTATTTGGACCACTGCCTACCATACCATAGGGGCTTCACCCACTTGGCCTTCTTTATGGCAGTACACGTCTCACAATGTTCCATGGTATATGCTCACATCCTGGGAGCATGTCAATGAGGTCATTCATGCAATACATGCTTGAAATGCTCTCAAGTCAATGGCTGTCACTCTCTGCCCTGCAGCATCTTCTATGATGAGGAGAAAAGCCAAAGCAAATACACTAACTTCTTCAACCATGGTAAGCTACAGAAGAATGTTCTGCACCTTGCTAAAGATATTCCTGTAAAAAGTAATTGTGTTGCATTAAGGGACCCTTATAGACAAATAATAGAGCCACCAAGAATTCTGTTCATTTATTTTAAAATATTTTTGCTTTATCAATCTACCTTGCTATTTATGCATCAATCAAAACAACAGTTACTTATTGCAGAAAAGGCAATGATTTATTTATTTCAACATCTCTCAACAACGCTGCAGCCAGTTTTTGCTCCTAACTGGAACCCAAATACTATACTTGTATTGATATAGAGAATTTTGGCAAGTTGTTTCAAGGTTTATTGATGCAGCATACTTTACTTATATAAATTAATGACTTTCTAACTGAAAAATGTATTTTACAAACATTGTTTTGTCCTAAGTTGCAAATACAACACAGATATGGAAAACAACTTCAGAAGTCCTGTGCTTTGCAAGTCAATAAATGGATCTACACCAGCTAAAAATAAAACACATTACTTTTCATTCCACAGAGCAAGAAAATTATCACAGAGATATATTTCTCCCCTTTAGCTTTGCACTAATTTAAATCCACTGTTTTATAAGGACTGTTTTATAAGAGTAAGCAAAGGGCATTTGCCACAATCCTGGCATTTGAGAAAGAAAAGAATGAACAGAACCATGCAGTGTCAGAGGGAGAAATATGATAATTTCAGCAGTTTAAGAAAAACACAGTATTATAGGTATTGAAAAAAGTTAGCAAAGGGCAAGACAAGTTTTGTTATGGCCTGGGATATATGCTTAGATAAATGACATGATAGTTCCAAAGAACACAAATGAAAAAATCCTGATTCAAGTTCCTGAAATGACAGACTATGGGAAAAGCAAGGAGAATTTGACCCAAAAACCTATTTCTTAGAATATGATTCCTACTCTAAAATTCAAAGACAAGCCAAAACTAATAAACAATTATACAGTGTCAATGCTTATGCATAGCGAATCATGATGTGCAAAGGCAAAGAATATCAGCAGTTCAAGTTACTAAGTGAACACCCAGTGAGGTGTATCAGTTGCTCAAAACATTCATGGGGCAATGAGATGGCTGAGAAAGGCTGCAGCAAACTCACTCTCTCAAACACAGCAAAAAAGGCCAGTAAAGATGTGTGATTGGATCCAGCTGTATCTTTGGAGTGCACCACTGAACAGAACTAGTTTCTTCAGTGTTGATAACACTGAATGTATGAATATGGGCATTGCTGCTCAGAAGGTCATAAATATGAAAGTACAATAATGTATTTACAGTTGTGTTAAACAGCAAAGGAAAAAAAAATCTATGAGGAATGACACTTAGAAAACTAACCCCCAGCTTGATAGTCACAGCCACAATGTCAAGCCAGACTGTCCACCTGAGAACAGACCAAATATGTCTCAAGTCAGAAAGAAACATCATGATGGGGTTAGGCTTTCAGCCACAGACACTGGGCATGGCTGTCCCAGCTGCCAGTGTGGGGTACTTGTGGCATCCCAGCTAGACAGCAGTGCAAAGCAAGAGGTGAAACTGGTCTCTCACTGCCACTTCAGGGGATCATATATGATGTAAAGTACAATTCAGCAGATAAGAAGGAGTTCATTCCTATTTAAGCAGAAGAATAATACAAGTCTGACTCTGCCAAAACCTAGATTTTCTATTATAAAACAAGTAATAGCAGATCTAACAGCAGCTCTAACAGGTAAGAAGATGTGAGAAGAGCACCATGGACACATTTGCATTCTCCTGCTCACACCTGTTTCCCTCCCCCAGCTGAGTCTCAAGAGGTGGTGGCAACTATCAGGAGACCAAGTTTTACTAGCAATGGAGGAAACAGCTCATATAAGTAAGTTCCTTTCATGTTTTTACCACTTTGATAGCAATGCTGAGATGTGAACCACCATTTTCATTTATTTCAAAAAGTTTTGATTTAAATTCTCTACTGGAATGCTCTGGAATAAATTCTATTTATTCCAGAAGTGGAAGTAGAAAAATGCCAGGAGGAATGGGATTATCTGTTGTGATGTAGTTATTTTTTGGAATTTTCCAGGTAAAATCTGTTCCTCTTACAAGCATTCCTTTGATAAAAATTCAGTCTCAAATGTTGCAATAAGAATCATCTGTGACAGTGAAACAGAAAAAAAAAATGCATCAAATATTACACTAATGACTTGAAGTTGTTGCCATCTATTTTCTGTATCCTGCTCTGAGTAAAATAAGTTCAGTGATTGCAGTCCTGTTCACACAGCACAGATATCTCCATGAAAAGCACCACTGCAACCCTCTGGCTATACCTGGTAAAGAGGTCAAGTATTTAAAAGCCAACAACATTATCTAAGGCCACCTCCAGATGATCCTCTTCCAAAGCAGGTTAGAGAAACAGCAGAGGGATAATGAGAGAAAATGTACATTAAGCACAATTTTCTTTTTGAATACACAGTTGAGACTGATTTTGCTTTCTGTTAGCCAAGGACAACAAAAGCCATAGCTGTGTGATAAACATTTTTTTTGAGGAAGCTGGACAGAAATGCCCTTTAAAATTAATCTAGGGGGGAATAAAAACTCTTTCACTTAGCAACAGTCCCTTAGTCCCTTGACCCTTCTGAAAGTCTACCCCTCCAAAAGAGGTGCCTCTAGTCCTGTCTGTTCCTTTTGGGCTGTCAGCTGGAAATCGTAGCTTTCAGCTAATTTCCAGTATTTGGGTACTGTTTTGTTATACAGAGGCACCAGCTATTCCCATAGGTCCTTCAAGGGACCACATGCACTGTTATAGTTCTTCATCCCATGCTGTCAATATAACTGTCCATATTCCCTACAACGGCAAGAAAATTACTTCTGAAAGAAGAATGCTTAAGACCCCCCCGTATTTTAGACCGTAAGTAGAACCTTGTGTCCCAATGGGCATTCAAAGAGCTGCTAGGCATGCCTTCTTGTGAAATTTCAGGGCATAGAGTTCCTTCAGCAATCACATTTGATATGACTTCAATTTGCATCTGCAGAAGTTTAACATATCTCAGATCTTTTTGACAGCACTAGAATTTTTGCTGATGCCAAGAACATTTTGCTGCTAGTTTATATCCTTTCTGAGGAAGCACAGAAAGACAAACCAAAGCTTCTTCTAAGCTATTATTTTTGTTTTTCTTTTGATACACAGTTTAGCCATAGGCATCTTGGTTGCTGGCTGCACTTGTGAGTTCCATAAGCACTTTGGAACACTTGTCTAAGGATGCATGTTATGAAATCTCTGTTTGCAGAGATCTTGCTGAATAAGACATGTTCATCTCTAGTTTCTCCTTATGGTCTTTTCTAGGAATACATACTACTCCTGCCTTCTGCAGGCTATTAGGGTTTGTGAGGTACAACCCACAGTGCCGCAGCACGTTATGTAGTCCTGTTCTTGAGAGGGTAGGGTTGTCCCTGTGACACTCTTCTGTGCTATTATACAACATCTAAAGCTCAAAGTGCTGACATGAGCTTCATGAAAATAAAAGAGAGATTCACAGATTAGTGCAAGCAAAAACAAATCTGAAGAGCCTATTTCCATACCCTAGCATGGTATCTGTGCTGTGTATATGTGCTGTGTATTTGTGTGGTACCAAGAAAATCTCTTGCTTCTGTTCCTGTCTTTTGTGAAGGGGGACAGAACAAGAAACTAGTTGCTATGATCTGCAACTGAAATACAGAAATGCTCTACAGGGCAAAGGAGTGGTAGGATAAGCACTACAAAAGACAAGCAGGCTCAGTCAGCACATTGTTGCAGGCAGATGACGTGCCAGCAGAAGAGAACAGCAGTCCCAAGACGATTGTGGCTGGCCCAAAACCTCAGTCTATGTCAACTCTGTGGCCTGTAAGCCAAAGGTTTGCTTTTTTTCCCACTCCCTTGCATACCACGTGGCATCTCCAGCCTTACACAATTACTAACTTCTCCCTGGATCTTTGGGTGAGAGAAGTGAAGTTGAGGGCAGACTGCAGATAGTATGTTAAACATTCAGTCTGAGAGCTGAACAGGGGTAAAGGATTCTCTGTCTCTGAAGAGTGTTCCTCCCTCATTCAAACCAGCTTTCTTGAACTTTCTGCACACATGATAGCAATCCGAAGCAAGAACAGAGAAATTAGCTTTTCTGGCAATCCAGGTACTCTTTCACAGCTACAAAGAAGTTGTTCCTTTTTACTCATGCTCTCACTAATTCCTGGTCCCTATGTCAAATGACTGTGGTTGCTCATGTAGTTCCTGTTTTACTGGAATTCAGTCCTTAAAAGAGGCTGAAAAATTCTTTGTAGAACAGTTTGAACAGAGAAAAAAATCTCCAGTGCATTACAGCTCATTTAATGTAGCAGAAGTTATTTAAATGAATGAAAATTATACTTAAACCCAGCCTGTTCTGCAAGATAATTACTTTTACTGCAAGATCATCATTACTCTAGCTCCTGTGCTGTTCTAAGTTATGTGTCCTCCAATGATGGTCACGGTATCCAAACAGTGAGACACACATAATCAATTATAAAGCTGCTCTTGAACAATCTTCCATATATACCAATAAGCAATTTGCATTAAATTCCTCAGATTAACTGGTCTGGGGCCTCTCTGCAGCAACAGACTGTTAGAATCAGGTGTTTGGGAGAGATGATTGTTCACAATTATTTCTCCTTCACAGAGACAGAACAAGAACTAAGAGGCAAACCTGCACTAATGCCTATCTCCACAGAACATCAGAGAAGCTATCAATCGAAAAGATGCTAGATAATCCAATATTTCTCCTGGACACCAAATAACATAAAAAGGGAAGAATTTTAGTGGGTGGGGAAGGGGGGAGGGAAAGAATCTGGGAAACTCTACCAGGCCAAGTTTTGAGTGCTCAGCAACATGCTACAGGCAGTACAAGATTCTAGCTACATACACCAAGGCGTAGGATGAAGGTAGTTTACCTTCCCCTATCCCCTTCCCTTCCCCTCCTTCCCGGGACGTTGCCCCCGCACGGCCGGCCCGCACCAGGAGAGGGCGCTCGGACACCAACCAAGCGCGGGCGTTGCTCTAATGAGAGGTCTCGGCTAATTAGCGCGGCGGTGCCGGCTCCCGTTCCGCGGGATTAGCTCGCTCGCACGCACAGCCGGCTGCAAATGGGACCGCAGCGGCCAGGGCGTGGGTCACAGGTCTGCTGGACTGCAGCGACTGCAGTCCATCTGCAGAAACTTCTCTTTTTGCTTTCCTTTTTCACTGTGCCTGCCAAATTCTTCCCCAAGGCAGGGGAGCACTGAGGCTGTTCCTTACTCTGTGACATTCCTGGGGGCTGTGAGACTCGTCATTGAATCTACTGCTGCTCCTTTTGCAGCGTGTAGTATTTACAGAGATGGACACACTGGGAAGCCAGAGCTGCTCCTGCAAGAATAACAGCACTCTGTCTTCTGTCTTCTTGCTACCCTCTCACATCCCCCCTCTCCATTTAGGCCTGGCATGTATACTAAGTGGTGATGAGGCAGCCACGGGGCTTCGGGAATGCAGAACCCACATCACACCCACAGTTATGTCATGCTTTGACCTCCCATGATGCTCAGGATGCCAGAAGGATCTCTCTAATGCCTGCATGAGGAACTAATGTTCAGAAGACCCTGCCCCACGAGGTCCCTCTGCCCCTGCCCCCTAACCCACAATCTGATCCATGAGGTCTCACATACCAGACAAACGTCGTGACATCCTTTGGCCCCCCAATCTAACCTCACAGCCAGATACAACTCCAAAGCTGGCCTTGCTTTCCACAGGAAGCTGGGCAGAGGTCCCTCCCAAATCAAATGGCTCTGTGATTGTCAATGCTGGATAACTACCGATACAATATCCTTATTCCCATTTGACACTGCAGAAGCAAAAGTTAGTGATGGGTAAGTCTATTTTGACCTGAACATACAAGGACTAGGAAAGCTTCAGACATTTCAGACCCTGCAAGGTGATTGCCTCAGCACATCCCTGTCTTCCTCTCTACACTGTCCTGTTTACATTTCTTTCACAAACTCTGTAAACAGTGTGTGGGATGGGTTATGTTGGATTACATATGGGTTACACTCCTGGATTCACTGTACATGTGAACATCAACTTAACTGATGGTGGATATCCATCCTGTAGGAAGATATGATGTTTACTGATGGGTCAACTAGAAAAATGTTTAATTTGTAATCATCAAAAAGTTTCTTTCAATGCTAGCAGGCAAAGGATTGTCACATTTTGTCATTACAGTTCACTAGTGAGGCTGCTGGCTCACTCACTTTTTCAAGTTCCACCACCACAAATCCAGAACTGGTTTAATTGAAGTCCCTGAGTCTTAATCAGTTTGCTTTTATTGCAGCCTGGTAAGAGAACCTGCCCATAGCTAACAATTTGGTTTGATTATATAAGTGGATATTTTTATAACAACATCATCCATGCTTAAACTTATTTTTAAGTTATTGTGACTATTACGAGGGCCCAAATTTAAATCAAAATGGGTTAACATATGATAAGGAAAGTTGGTTTTACTTTGTTTCTGCAACTGCTCTGATAATATGGTAAAAGGATAGGCTTGACCTAGTGGATGTTGCTGTAAATTTGCACTTGGACCTCCCAGGAGTCCCTGGATAGGCTGTGTGTCACACTTTGGTTTTCCATCTGCAAAAGGCAGCTAACAGTTCCCTGCCTGGCAGGGGCAGTGGGACTAAATCCCTTAGGATTGCAAGATGCGCAAACACTACATCAATGAAGGCCATATAGGTGCCAAGAACAGATAACTATCTACATTTTCAGACAGCTACAGACTTATTGTGACTTAATCAAGTTTAAACATTTTAAGATAAAAGCTTCTATTTCAAGCTTCATAGTCTCAAGGAAATCCATAATAAAAACAAACCATCAGCACAGAAATAATTTGGATTATTCACACTCAGAAGAAGTGAGAGAAATCATTTTTCAAAGTCACTTTTGAGACTTTGACAGACTGAGGAGAAAACAAAAAAAAATCAAGCGTATGAAATCCATGACAGACAAAAGACATTGGATTAAACCTTTTTTCCCCATTATTTATTCAATTGCAGGGGTAAATACAGTGTTTTAGCTCCAGCTGGATACTCCTGCAGGCTGAAACACTGAAAATTAAAATGAGTTTGTACATAAAATGCCAAATTTATCTTTCCTAAAATGCCTTAAGGAAGAGGCCTGGGGCATAGATTTGGTCCAGAACATTTACTCTTTGGGTAAAAATCAGTTAACCTTGAAAACATTGCAGCCTTTCATTTGCCATAGATTGCTGGAATGTCAGGAGTCAACTGCCTCATGATGTACCCTCTCCTTCTCAGTTCTCAGATCCTGGTCTAATTCAAACTGATAAATTAGAAGATTGGCTAACTTTTATCCCCTGGTTAGAGATTTTCCTCCAGAGTGCTGGCCCACAGGAAATTCATGTTTTAAAATATTGGAGTGACACTAGCAGAGTCTTGCAATCAAAAGGATATTTTGATCCAGCAAAAGTGCAAGACTGGTCCTATTGCCAACTCGCTCTCTTTTGTCAAAGTTTTAGAAATGCAGTTGCTTGTACAGACAGCAACAAGCCATACCACTCATTCATAGCCTCTTACAACAAGGATGGGCCTGAAGTACCAGATTCTGGTCTCAATCTAAAGTCTACCCCATATCTCCCTAATTCTGGATTTAGAGTTTTGTTCAGCCGCAGTTCTAATACAAAGAGTCACAGACACAGTCACAGAAACACAGAGATATACACATACCTAAATGGGAACTTTCAAACATATATGGGCTTAATTAGACCCTTATCCCCATAACTAATGACCAAAGGAGCATGAAACTCAGTGTTACACACTATGTGTAAAATGAACTCTTCAGTACTACCTCGGCCTTATAGCAATGGTATATTTTGTGTGTGTACCTGTCTGACATGGGCAAGCTGTACACTTAGTGGAATGGATTACTGAATTCTGCATGAGTTACTTGCTGCAGAGAAGATTTGGAACCTTCCCTGTAGCAGATCTGTTGTTCTCCCACCTCTGCACTTCAGTGAACCCCTTTGGTCTGAGGCTTCCCCTAGTGAGTTGCTTCCTTCTTCTGCATTAGGGTGCATGTATGTGTTATGTAAAGCATGTGGGAACATTAGTTTGGAGTCTTCCACAGCAGCAAATGTGTCATATGTCTGTTTTGCAAGATACAGACTGTTTCGTATGCAAGTTATTAGCCAGATATACAGATAAAGACATAGATATAGATAAAGTGTCTGTATAGCTCTGGAAGATGTTGACACTTTCCTGTGCAGGGGAAAATGCATTTTAAATCTACTAACACCACAGAAGAGACAAGACGTTGTTCTTACATGGTGTTTAAGGGATGAAAACAGTTGGTGAGGGCTTCATTTAGTTGATGGAGCGAAGCACTGCTATTCAACTCAAAATTAATAAAATATAGTTGTGTAAACCTTCCCACTAAGTATGACAAAATAATTTCTCATACTTTTTAACCTTGTATTTCAGTCTTCATTTCTGCATTTGATTTCAAGTAACATATTTTTCCTTCTTTTTTCCTAGGGAAATGGAGATCAAAGAGCATTGTAAATCCAGAGAATCTCAATTACAGAGCTTGCCAGTTACCTTTTGCTTCTGCTACCCTTTAACTGTAATAAAAATATGTGAACACAGAACTGGAAAGGACCATCTGGAACCATCTGTGAACCATTCCTTGCACTGTAGGCTACTATGAATTAGATGTTTAATTACAAATAGTGCATAGAACATCTACTCCACATGTCACAGGCCATGAAACAGTTCCTATGTAACACAATTAGAAAAGAGGATGAATAATAATGAGCATCTCGAACTATAATGTGCCATAGAAAGAATCAAGCATCATCAGCATCTAACTACTGGCAGCTAAAATCATTTTAGTGTAAAATGATTTTGAGAAATAAAGCATGAATTTTGCTGTAAGAAGGGAAACCCAAAAAATCCCAGCATCCACTACACTGACCCAAGAGGAATATTTTTTCTTAATTTCAAAACTTTGCAATCCATTTAGCTTGGAGTCTGTGAATCAGATTCACCTCCTACTCACTTCCAGGAGAGGAGTTCATGATGGATGCATGTGTTATTGCCTGTAATTCATCTCCTTTTCATTTCCCCCATCAATAGTACTACAGTCGCAGTATTTTAGCCATCAGGAGTGTCTGTAAAAGCTAGAGAAGCTCATGCAGTAGAAGTCAACCTGGGGTCAACTCACCTGACTTGTACCTGTACTACAAAGATCTAAGGGTATTGTTGGAGCACACTGATCTGCTGCCAGTGGCATTGTAAGGGAAAAATAAGAAGTATTTGAGGCTGTGTTAAAGGTATAGCTTAAAAAGACAGTGCATCAAAAATGCTGCTGTTTTGTGAGCTGGGATGAAAAAAGTTCTTTCTTCACATTCATTCCCAGTAAGTCTTCCTCAGAGAATGTGACTTTTTCATCTAAAAAGGAAAAGTAATGGCTACTGGGTTCTTTAACTGGATAGCTTTTGGGTTTGGGAGGGTATCTTCTAGCATCAAGGCCAGACTGAATCTCAGCAGCTTCAGTTTGCCACAATCATAAAACAGAGCTTAAAACGAGTGGTGAGAAGTTGGGAAAAAAAAAAAAATGAAGAGAGGAAGAAAAAGCACTCTACAGCTTATTTTTTTTTCTCCCCTCATCTTTATGAGCCAATCAAGAAAAATGTGGTCTGTGTAAATGGAAGATATTCCTTAAATATGTTGAGTGGAGCTTACAGTGTCCCAAAGGGTCTATTCATCACTTCCAACAGGAATATGTGCTGGGAAACTGTCACTAAATTAAAAAATAATAATAATAATAAAAATAAATCTATCCACTTATGTCATCATCATTTGGTTATCTCTGATTTCAAGGAGTGAATATAGAAATGTGAAGCCTTTACTAGATTTTTAAAAAGTGCTCCAAAACCCAATGTCTTTTTTCCCCCCAAGTACAGGAGAGATATCCAACAATTTCTACAAGTACTGTCTTGCATTAAAAGCACATTTTAATTATTTTTACATTACATGGGATTTAAATATTATTTTTGTACTTTTTTAGAAAAAGCTATTAAAACCCAGACAGAAGAATTCAATACTCCACTGACAGACAGTTTTAAATACCATTGGCATGTACTAGTGTCCATTCTGCCTGAGTTTCAGTAGAGTTTTTGTAATTAAATATAAGATTCTTTAGGGACTGTAAAGTGGAAAAAAATGGTCAAGGTTCAATCTTACGAAGGACTAAATATTTTCAAGACAGAGTGTCCTCAGTTTTATCTTAATCCAAATAAAAGCTGATGATGCTCAGTACCTATCAGAAGTGCTCAGTACTTTGCAGAGTTAAGTCTCCCAAGAATACTAACAAACCTTTAGAAAACACTCTCATAATGACCTCAGCCATGACCTGAGGGACTTGGCTATTTCTTGTGAGGCCAAAGATTATTCAGCATCTGTGTGAGTTCACACTTGAGACTTTCCTGACAAGAAATGGTTAAATACTGCAAATTACAATTTAGTGGTCCGGTTTGAAGATACAAATTACTGTCTGTTAGGAAGCAAGAGCTATAAATGAATTTTATTTGGAGTTCAACTATGGTAAAAAAAAGGATACTCTATATGCTATGCCACAGTTCTCAGGAGACTTCCAGCTCCGACTGCAAAGGTCTGGAAAAGAAGAACCTAGTTATATTGACTCCACACTATATTAGAACTTTTGCATTGAATGGATCTGTGGAGCATGCAAAGAATGGACACATTTTAAATTTCACTGAAATTTCACTTTTTGTCTATGGAGCAAAAGGTAAAACTAAGCATACATGTTGTAGAAATCAACTTAAATTTGTGGAAGCTACTAAGTTTTGAAGCTGTCTGATCCTTCAGTCACACATGAAAACCAGCATTATGCACTTCAATAACCTGATCCTTTATCTGGCCTGATGGTATTTATCCCAGGGTACTCAAAGAGCTGGCTGATGTCATTGCAAAACCTCTCTCAATGGTTTTTCAGTGGTCTTGGCAATCTGGAGAAGTCTCAGTGAACTGAAAGCTGCTAAGTGCCTCAATTTTCAAGAAGACAAAGATCCTGGTAACTACAGGCCTGTTAGTCTCACTTCACTGCCCAGTAAATTTATGGAGAAAATTATTATGGAAATTATTGGAAAACACTTGAAGTAATTGGTTACCACCAGCATGGCTTCATGAAGGGAAAGTCTTGCTTGTCAAAAAATTTCATTTTATGACAAGGTTACACACTGAGCTGATCAAGAGAAGCCACTTGTAATCTTTTTGGATCTCAGTAAAGCTGTTTATACTGTCTGGCACAGGATCCTTCTGTACAAAATGTCCAGTACACACCTGAATAAATACATCATGCTGTGTGTGAGCAATGGGCTCACGGGTCATGCGAAAAGGGTTACAGGGAATGGAGTGACTTCAGACTGGCGCCCTCTTACTAGTGGGCTCCACAGGCCTCCATCTTCAGCCCTGTGCTCTTCAACATCTTCATAAATTACTTGAACACAGGACTGGAAGGGATACCAAGCAAATTTGACAATGACACTAAATTGTGAGGAGTTATAGATGCCCTCTAAAGCAGAGAGGCCCCACAAAAAGACCTGAACAAATCAGAGGATTGGGAAGCAACAACCATATGAAGCTGAACAAAGAGAAGTGCCAGATTCTGCACCTTGGACAGGGCAAATCTGTATGTACGGACAGACTAGCAAATGACATGCTGGAATGTGGCGATCCTGCTTGGTGGAAAGCTGAAAACAAATCAGTAGTGCCCTGGCAGCCAGGAAGGCCGATTGTGCCCTGGGATGCACCAGGAGTTGGACTCTATGATCTTTGCCTCTTTTCTAGTTGAGTACAAATAGCTCAGAAGTGAAGGGTGACACCATCACACCTCTGTTGTGCAGAAGGACTTTGGGAAGAATACCCTGCAGGTAGAAATGTGAAGTTAGATCAGCAGGATGTGTCTGTCAACTGAGAACTGATCAAGGAGGCAAGACTGAAGAAAATAGTTTGTTGCAAGTATGCTTAGACTGGGAACCATAATGACTGTAACTGGGCAGAAATTGGCCTTGCTTGTTCTCCCAAAGGCATTGTACCTACCCCAGTATTAATCATTTCAGCTTCTGACATAGTGGTACATGATCTGTCAAGAGAAAGAACCTCTTTTCCATCAGCCTCCCCTGTTTACAGAGATACCTTTCATCCAATGCTGACCCATCCATATCACTTTAACTGGATGCTGTAAAGAATGGTGGCACTGCCAGAAGGCAAATTGCTACACTTTTTATAGCTTAGCTAGTATGATTAAATCTCTCAGAATCAGAATACTACAGCATATAATGAACTTGCATCTTGTCAAATGAAAGGGACAGCCAAGTGACAGAAGGCAGGGGCTTAATATGACACTGCATTATAATGCAGTTCTGGAGAATAAAATTCAATTGAAATTATTTGGATGGAAAATATTCAATCATATGCAAGTTTTTTTTGAGAAAAAATGTTGACTTGGCTGGGCTGAAGCTTAGTGGAAAAGGACAATTTTCCTTTATATCTTCCCTAGGAAATTAAGACAGAAAAAATACCTGGAATTTCTGTCCCAGTAGAAGTGCCAGTTATTCAGAAATTGACAAATTAGGTTTGAAAACAATTTCCAAATTACATCATAATGATAGTATCAGCATTTAGAAAAAATAAAAATGGTTGAAATAATAGAAAATTTCATAATTATTTCATTAATATTTTATCCAGGTTTGTGAGGTTTTTTCCTTAACTTAGATTTTGATTTTTTTTATTCTGTTGCAGCTGGGTGAAATTTAAAATATTCTAGCAGCTTTCATGCCTTATTCTTTTCTGCCAGTCCTGAGGACTTCCATAGACCCAAACGATACTTTTCAAATCCATAGTTTGGGTCTATGTAACTTGTATTCCATAAAAGACAAAAAGTAATTTGAAAAAGGCTCCAGATATAAATGGGCAGACAAGGATGCGAGAAGAAAACTACCATTATGTAGAGAAGCTTTTATAATAAAGGAACTATAAATGCATGAATCAGACTGCCTTTTGGAGATAAAGAAGTGTGAAGTTACATGGAATCACGCAGACTTCATGAATTTCCTGGCTCTTTTTGAAGAAAAAAGCAAAAGATCCTTTGTTCAATACAAATAATAAAATAACAATAATTACTGCTGTGGAGAAAAGGTGGGACATGACTCAAGACATGGCTTCAACAATGATCTGAATGTGTTGCTTCAGTTTTCAAGTAAAGATGCAGATGTTGACCCTAAAGGGCAAGATTATAGAGTGAATGCAAATGAGACTTTGTAATGGACACCTCTGAAGCAAAACCAAAACTGAAACAGATAAGCATGCTCAAATCACAAGGTAATTGCCACCCCAATTTTTAGTTTTTTTGTTGTTTTTTTTTTAAAAATTGGCCTGTTAAACAGTAAGCCTGGTAACAATCTGTTAATCAATCTGTCAAGCTGTGGGAGCACTGAATTACTGGCAAAATTTGAATGTGGCTGCCAGAGATAACAGGGGGGAATGTGATCCAGGCAAAAAAAGGACATTTGAGTGATCTCATGAGGACTTTAAGGGAAAGAGTAATTGAGGGCATGCAGATACATGCAGCTGAGTAAGGGAAAGTGAACAGTTTCTTCAGAGGTACTGTGTGACAGAACATCCACAAGTCTTTCTTTGAATTTGACAAAAAGTTCCTAGAAAAGCAAGACAGTTTGTATTCAAGAAAACATTTGTTAGGATGCCACAATAGAAATTATTAGGAACTTTAAGAGGAATCATACTTTAAAGATCAGTCCTGTCCCAGAACAGAGTATGGAAAACTTCTGATATTTTCAAATCTTCTCTGTGGTGAGTAGGACTTGTTTCCCAGTGGTTTTCTCAGGAAAAAAAATCTGGATATTTTAATTAAAGTCGTCAGGAACTCCAAGAGAATATAGTGCAGTGATGATTGAAAATGGGACCTATGATTAGTTAGGACTAACATGACTTTAGGCAGAAAAGCTTTCTTAGACAGCTACAAAGGCCAGACATGATGGTTGTAATATTTTATTACTGGCAATCTAAGCTATCATCAGAAAAGACTTTAAATCCTGAATACAAAGAAGAAATATCCAAGAACAAAGATGCCAATCAGGAGTGATAGGCATCTTAGCAAACATTACAAATGCACCACAGTTAAAAAACTCTGTCCTGAAAGATAAGCTTAACAGGCGGAGGAGTTCTCTATCTATTGCACAGTACCAAACATGCAGGGGAATTGAGCACACTATCACTGAAATGGAAATATGTGAATTGTGACCACATCTGGTGAATCTCACAGACCTATGGTGACAGCATCAATGCTTCTGACAAACTCAGAAGTCCCTTGACCCCTTCTTGATGGGACGGTGACCAGCATCTAGTCTTCCCAGTGGTCTGTGCACTTTTCACCCTAAGATCTCTCACAAAAAGAGAGATTATTTTCAAGAAGAGCAGAAACCTGTTTTTGCACAAGAATGTCTGAAAAGAAGACTCCACAAGGGCTCAAAAATAATAAATTAATGTCAATTTGAAACCGAAATAAGATGCAAAGCCCTTGAAAAGGAAGCTTTCACATGAAAAGCGACAAGAAAACATTTAGCAAGACACCTTATGAGCTGAGGGCTGCTTGACTGGCCTGGTGCACCTTAGTGTGAAAAAAGTCAGCCTCAGTCATCTATTAACTCTGGAGGATAACTGAAGGAAATTAAGACATCAACAATGAGCCTCATCTACTCGAATGCTACAATACAATGTTTCTTACAACATTGCTCTAATATCACAACCATTAGGAAGATGCAGAGTACTACCTCCCTAAATTTGCCCCAGTTGTTTGGTTGGAGGGAATGAGATATGATGTCTGTGGTGCATATACAGGGTGAAGAAATTGTACTTAAAAAGCATAAATTGACAGACATGCTTCAAAAGTCCACCTCTTTTCTGTTACTTCCTAACAATTGGCTAGTGAAGCACTTGGATTCACACACAAAAAAATCATACTCACCTATTGATTTACATATATATATCTATGCAGATGTACTCATAAATAAACCTACAGAAACTGAATCAAACAAATACTAGAGAACATAAAATTTCTTATAACTTATGATGTTGCTGGGTAATGTATTATACTTTGCAGCATGATGCTAATGCACATTCAAGTATATTATAATATGCAAATGCGAATACTGAAGTGAGGTCATACGGAGCAAGTTATCAAATCTAGGCACGCTGAATTTTATGAATCAGCACATGAAGTAATTACAGCCAAATTATAAGCTGGGTCATTCTCTTCCAACTGCCTATATTTTCCTTGAGATTTGAAACAGATACAAAATTCTTTATTTCCTACACTAAACCTTTTTGGCTGTGAATTTTGTGTTCATGAAAGATGCCAGATTGGTGGCCTGGAGACTAAAATCCCCTTTATGCACAGAGCATAGTATGCTACAAGCAGAGGCAGTGCAAATTCTCTTCATTCTTCCAGTAACACTGTTAAAACATGGTCAATTGCTTTTTGAGGGTTATAGCATATTTCACAGAATCACACAGAATCATTTCAAGACAAACTGGAGTGAATCAGACAAAATGGTATATGTAATAAATATTATGATATAACATGTAAATCAAATACCTTTGAGAAAGATGGGTATTTTAAACATTATGGCAACTTATGGTTAAGCTAAATGGACTGGAAGATTAAGCATGATCAGTTGACATGAGGTTAAGTGTCCCTTATCTATTGTAATATGTATTTCTCTAAATCACCTTATATTATGGGTGTTCTTTAGTGATATGATTTTCCATTTTTCCTAAAGCCCTTAGTACCTATTAAAACTTGAGATTCTGCTGAAATATCGAACAGCATGCTATTTTAAGGAATATAAATTAGGTGCAGGGGAGTGCAAATAACTGGTCAGGGAAACAAAAAGTATTAATAAAATTCCATGATTAATAGGTGTTAATTGCAGAAATAAATAATTCTTGTCTCAATTAGCTTGTAAATGAGGTACAAAGGAAAAACTCCTGGGATGCACCAGGAGTTGGACTCTATGATCTTTGCCTCTTTTCTAGTTGAGTACAAATAGCTCAGAAGTGAAGGGTGACACCTTCACACCTCTGATTTGACATCAGGTCAAATTCTATTTGGAATTTTTATGTCAGCAATAATGAAAAAAAAAAAACCAAAAGATTTTTTTTTACATGTTTATAAACATTATAACTACTTCTGCTCTGTATTTTTTCTGTAAAAAATAAAATGGGAGATTGCACACATGCTTTATAATGGATTACTTTCAAGTTTAGCAATAACTACAGATGTTGTTTTCCATATGTACTCATGTTAACAAAACCCAGGTCAAATGCATTTTTTCAAACATTTTAAAGGAGCTGACTTCAATACTCTGTTATCACTCAAGTGCTGGGTTTTAATATTTATAAAATAAAGAGAAAATTCAGATTATTAGAAAAACCCACTTAGTTTCATTACACTCTCTGATTCCTAGATTCAGTTATGCCAAACAACCTTTCCTAAGTTTAAAGCAGGTCAGAAGATAAGAATTTGTTGCACATTGGGAAATGCTTAGAACAGTGCAAATCATTTTAATTTCACCAAACCTTCCAGTGTCTCAGTATTATAATCTGAATATATTATGTAGAATATAATTTTAAATCCTTACTGGTAACTGCTAAAGGCAGTGAAAGTTTGGTGTCATAGTAACAATAGTTATTATATAGATCACTTAGGCAGAGTGCCCAATTGACAATGATCTGTATAAGTGACTTGTCTTAATTGCTGACTGAACTTTGTAAGTTCTGGTTAAGTGCATCACAGGTGTCAGCACTGTAGAGACCGACCCAATACACCTTTCAACAGAGAATACCTGCCATACTCACAGTATGTGGTATTTTGCCCCAGGAGGAAAATTTAAGAGGTCCATTAATTAACAAAATAGGCAAAGCTCTTTGTATTGTATTGCAAAGGACTAACAAACTGGTGTTTTTTCTGTCTATCAAACTATCCTTTTTTGTTTGTTCGCTTGTTAGTTTGTTGGGGAGAGGTTGTTCTTTGAGTTTGGGATTTTTTTTTTGGAAGGTGTTCAAGCAGGAACACAAAATTGTAAAGGTTTTGGGAAAAATACAAGAATTAACTGAGTGGACTGTTGATTATGAAAAACATATAAAGCTCAAATGATTAACCTTCCAAAGTGAATGTTAATATGTAATTTTATGATATTTTAAAGTCTCCACAGTGAAAGAAAGCATCAGATAGTAAAAATATCTCTAACTAGCAGACAAACATCACATGCTGTCAAACTAAGTCCTGGTGTGTTTCCTTCTCTGGTGGGAAAGTATCATTTGCCATAATGAAATAAACCTTGTTTACTCTCTGAATTACTCTTCTCAACTACACTTCTCTTGAAGGTATTTTTGGCTTGAAAATGACTGAAATATGGAGGCAAAAGTGAAGGATCTGTCTCTTCCTTGGTCTTAGGCAGTATGTCAGCAAACATTGACCTCTTAGCAAATAATTAATTACATATCTTTCAAAAAATCAACAATGAAAAAAAGTCCTCAAAATCTAGCTTATTTCTCTTTTTTTATAGATAGATGTACAAGCAGACAAACATTTTATGTTATCCAAAACAAAAAACGTACAGAAAATGTATACTAGAACTTACCAGTGCTGGAATCACATGAAGAGTATGAGATAACCTCTATCTGAAACACTTTAATATATTATACTATGGATGGTGAGGTTTTACTATAATAAATACCACTAATGTTTTATATGGCAAGTGACTTCATCTTATATGGATCTCCTTGAATGTCCCAACTTCCAGTTAAAGATATTCTCTTTCATCTCTAAATAGATTACACCTTCAGTAGGTGTTTTGAAATAGGCAGACTTGTAGCCTCATAAAGCAGGAAAAGGGGGATGATTGGTCAGACATGTAAAGTGAGAGCTGGTAATTATTTTCATGTGACACACAAGAGACGTTATAGCAAAGCTGACTAAAGCTGAACATGATTTAGACAGTCTTCTTCAACAATGATGTCACCCTGTTCTTGCTTTCTATAAAGTTATGATTAATAAAAGGGGAGGATTATTACAGTAACTTACTCTTAGTGGGCAAGGGGTGACATCAACAGCAGCTGAGCAAACTGACCAAACTTTCTTGTGTGTTGCTGAGGGTTTTTTTCTCTACAAGTGACTAACAAGGGGCTAACAGTGTCTGACAGCACAAAGGGCTCTTGGAACGAAGGATGCTTCTGGTGAAACTTCTGAATAGGAGCCACCATTTTAACTCTTCCGCTTCATTTTACAGTTGCAAGGTGTTTCTTTTGGCCTGCAGCAAGCTCTTCCCTTTTTCTGTTTTACACACAAACACTCAGACTCAAAACCGGTCAAAAGCTATCCCAATGGTCTCCAAAACAAAGCTGCATGATCCATATTTTCTGCCTCTTCTACTGGTATTGTGATAACCTTTTTTTTCATTGCAAATTACAGAACATCTTTACAAAAGCAGCTTGTGAATCTTCAGAGCATGGATTTTACCAGGAGCAACACAAAAAGTTAGACATGTTATGGAGAATCCTGAGCCTCTGGTTCATCTGTGGGAGAATGCTGTGTTTAGTTACATTTTTTTTTCAAATTGATAGCAACGTATAACAATCCTGTTTGCTATCTAACCTCTGCAAATTTGCCTTCCCTAAAATTCTATTTGGCCACCTGGAAATATTTACCAACTGAATTGGAATGCTTATGTGAAAAGACTTCCAGTGTAAATTGAAGTCTTAGCCCTACAGAGTAACAGCACTTACATTGTGCAGCCCAGAATATAACTACAGGGTGCTCTGAGAGAAGGCCAGATACTTTGAGCTCTTTCCCACAAACTTTTTTGTGTGAGGTGTACAGCTTTTGCACTGATAATATAAAGGGCCTATGACACTACTTTCAACTTCTCTGTCCTACAGGCACTAAGACAACAGTTCCAAGAGGGAGCTGCAGAAGCTGGACAATACATTACAAAAATGTTCCCCAAGCTAGGACAATTCAAATGCCTTTTCTGAACATTATTAAACAAAAGATAGAGTGTGAAAGCTAACCATTTTCTTGTCCAAGCATTAATAATGTTGCACTTCTCATTTTCACAAAGGCTTCTTGAGAAAGAAACAAGCAGATTTTTCTAAACTAAATCAGTGAATAATGGTCCTAGTGGTAGTGTCTGGAAATTCATGCAGAAGATGAGCTGAGAAATACAGATATTGAAATTGTCAGCCACAGACCAGTTAACTGTATTCTAAATATTTTCTGTCTAAGGCTTTTTGTATCTTGGTGTATTTTTACAGTTCATTAGTAGGTAGCAACATATTTTATCAAGTAGGAAGAAAAGTTTGGGAACCACTGTAAGTTCCCATTTTTATCCTGACTGCAGAGCTTTGGTAGCCCTGAACAGCAAACTCCCACCTCATACCTTCAAAGTTAAAAAACTGACATACCTATTTCAAAGGATTTAGTGATTAATCAGCTGATTTCTTAAATATATATATATATACACCAAGTATACATGCTACCAGAGATCAGTAATTTTTATCCCTTACACTTAGCTTCACTTTTCAGCTAGAACACATTTAAAAGACAAGTTTAGATTCTATGCAGTTCATACTGTGTGTTAGCCTATTACTGAAACACAGAATATGCTTGGGAACAACTAACATTTTCTTCTGGGATGACCAGATTTTTAGCACATGCCTAAAAATGTCTTACATCTGTAACTCTGGTAATTTATGTCCAAATATATCTATATTTATATGTCCAAATACTCACTGATGTAGAGATCAGGTACTGAAATACCTAGCTGTCCCTTAAGCAGTTATTTCATGTCTGTGAGCTGGAGAGCTCAAATGACTCTACTAGGGTGGCTTTTACATAAAAGAATCACCTCCTGACTTTCACCCCTCTTTCTGAGTCAGATGTCCTCCAGCAATTCCAGGCTAACAGCCTGTTTCTGTTTCCAGATGCTGACATGCAGCAGACTTCCCATAAATGTTAGGACATCCGGCCATACCTGGGCAATTCAGACCAGCTTTGCAACTAGACAGCAGAGGCAGTCTTTCCCAGTGATTCAGCTTCGAGACTATGAGAGAGCAGCCTAATGTATACAGAAGAGGTTTTCTTAATTTTTCATCTTAACCAGACCTTGACATGATTCTTCAACATCACTGGCTGAGGAAACGTTTCCAATTGTCTCTGATCAAAGTTAACCAGTAATCTGAGACAGTGTTTTTGCGCTTAAAAGAACTCACCAAAATGACTGTGAGGTGTCTGGATTAAGTTTTTATATATGATATTTTTCTATGTTCTAGAGCAGCAGTTCAAACTCAACCCATGTCAATTGTGATTAAACGTGGTTATTCACAAGACTTCATTTTGTCCATGGTAGATTTCCTTTGAAACTGGTGGCAAGATATGGGCTTTTGTGAAGGTGACTCAGGGCAGGAACAGTTACATTTTGCTCTGAATCACCTTCAGGAACTTTCTTGTTCTTTCCATAGCACAGAGACAGGAGTGCCTCACTACCTCATAAGGACGCATCCTGAGTAGTACCCCTGGTGGTCCATATACCCCTTTTTCTCATTCCAACATTGGCAAAAATTGATGTTATTTGGAGAGAAAATGTGAGCCTGGCTGCTCTCCGCAGTCCTGTCCCTTCAAGATCCCCAGCATCTGCAATTGTTTTATTACAGATATGTCCCGGCCTATTCTCTCTGGTAGTTTGAAAAGGACCTTCTTGAGTCTTCTGATACTGTCTGCCTCCATGGCCTCCTGTGGCAACAAATCCCAGAAGTTCAGTCTCCATTGTGTAAGCTCTGTATGTGTTTTAAATCTTCTCCTACTAGCTTCAATGCATTCCCGCTAATACTGCAGGATCTGGTGGGTGACAGTTTGGTATTCACCTTATCTACCATCTTCATGGTTTTCTAATCCCCAAGCACACGTTCTTTCAGCCTTCCCTTCTCCAAGATACCTTTCAGTTTTTTGATTAAGCAGCTATTCCAAAACCATAATAGTTTTAGTGTCTCTTCTCTAACTCTCCTATGTCCTCCTTGAGATGCAGAGACCAGAACTGCAGACAACATCCATTTCACGGATGTGCCATATATATACAGCCAACATAGTGCCCTCTGTCTTGCTCTCACACTATTCCTAACATCCAATTTTTTGTTGGCTTTTTGAACTGTCACTGCACATTACATTTTTTAAGTTGGGAGACCTCTACATGATACATCTGAGACTCATCTTTCTCTAGCCTGCAGATACCCCTCATTAATACTTACCTGAATGTCACATCTACGTTGGCTGTTTGGTGATTCGTATGAAAGGATTCACTTCTTTCAGTTCATCTCCCACTCAAAGCAAGACACTACAGCAGGCAGCTCTGCTGAATGTCTCCAGAACTTGTTGAACTGAGGGCATGAGCAACTGTGTACCCAAGAACTTGGGTGAGGAAGATTGCCCTGTGTCTGTCCCTGCTGTTCTCTCCTGTGAGCGAGTAGATTAAATTATTGTTCAAAGTTGTCAATTGGACTCTGATCACGTGAGATAAATTCAGTTTAAGGGGCAAAAAAAGAACCAGAACTAACCCTCTCAAAGAAGAATCTGCTTTATGAGAAACATCTGAACACTTCTTTGTTGTTTTTATACTTCCTAGATGCTTGGTTACTGTCCCTGAATGGGCAGCTTCAAAGGAGCAATTAAAAATGTGTGCATAGACGCACAGTTGAGCCCTGTTTGCACACAAAAACTTTATTCTGAGCTACCTTATGTCACCCCTTTTAGAGGAGTCATCATGAGGGCATGACACCAATAAGCAGACAATGAATAAAGAAAACTGTTTATAACTTCATAGTTGGCATACAAAAGTTATTGAAGAGGAACTGATATTCTAGGCAACTGGCCATCACTGCTGCCTATCAACCCTCTGGTTCCCCAACTATTACTGCATATTATAAAGCTCATTCTAAAAGCACTTCTCCAAGACCTGTGAGCTTGGCAGGTACTAATTTATCCTTACTGATAAAGACGCTTAAGCCTAGTTGTTCATGCACATTGTAGTCTGCAAACTGTCAACAGGCAAGTAGGTATTTAACGGTCTACGTGTTACATGTCCCACCTGCACCGAACTACAAGTATAAAAATTTAACCATAAAATGTGAAGTCAATTTAGAAGATTTAACAGAATTGAAATTAAATCCAGATTTCAGGCTCTCATACCTATTCCAAAAGTTCAGCTTCATGCTACCAAGTTAAATTTCAAGAGCTTTAACCTCAGATTTGCGGAAAAATCTGAGATAAATTCTCAAAACATAGGTATGGTTATATTTGAACCTGGAATCTCAGGGTAATCTCCACTTAAGAGAGTGTTTGTTAAGACAGTGTTGGGGCAGGGGTATGTGCACAGAGAAGGGGAGCAGCTTCATTATGTCAATAAATGATGACTGTTCATTGTACTCCTCTCACTTGCCCACATGTGAAATGCTCTCAGTAATTTCTTGTGTTTCCTTGAAAACAATAATTGAAGCCTAACATATCCCTCAGATTTAACCTGTGTCTATCTTGGAAATGAGTCCAAACGTTATTTTAAATAACCCACATGAAAACTAGTGACCATGAGAAACAAAACAGCAGCAAGGGCTTGTTTGTCATTTTTGAGCCACAGGTCTCAGAAGAGATACTGATTCCTTCAACTTTACAGATGGGGACATGAGGTACTTGTCCTCAGCAGTTGATGGTAGAGCCATAAAATCCAGATTTCCTGGGTCGCCAACTAGCATTCTATTCAGTAAACAGTTGTAAGAAGTTAGGCTTCCTCTTAAAGTTTTCACTGCAGAATGTATTTACTTCTTCCACAGTGATTTGCTCCACAGGGGATTCACAGTGACAAAACAACAACCACGCAGAAGATTAATATATACTTTTTAAAATTCACTTATTGGTGTCCTCAGTACATCCTCAGTATGTCAGTTGTCTGCTGGCTACTCCCTCAGATGGGAATATCTGCTGATGTTCAACACTGCAGCTTTTCCCAATAGCCTGTACATGATGACTACCTTGGAAGATTTGCCAGTGTAATCTCGTGTTGAGTTCAGCTCAGTGAAGAGTTCAGCTCAGTGAAAAGAGAAAGCTTATAAGCCTCATTCAATTGCCTCCCACACATCAACAGATTTATAAGTAATCAAAACTTAATATGCAAAATGTATCCCTGTCATGGAGGAGCTAAACCAAGATGAAATTGGACCTTTCAAACAAGACAAAAACCAGGATCTGTTTTTAAAAGCAAAAACCAAAACCTAAACATTAATATGTAGAAGTTAAATTAAGCAAATAGACTTTACATCAGACCTTCTACTGATGTAACTCAGTCTCTGAAGTCAGAAGTGTTACCCTAATTCATATTAACTAAGGGTCCAACATTCCTCTTGCCAACACAGTCGTAAATCTTTCTGAAATACACATGCAATATTACTTCAGTAAGTACATCAGTGAATAATCATCTGAACAGCTTTTATCTAAAATATAACTTTTTTTTCTCTTACCGTACATCAATGGTTTATTCTTATCCTCAGAGTCAAAGCTTGATTCAACTGACTTCTGCTCCCACAGTCAGCACTAACTTCAGTGGCATCAAGAGTTGGCCCTAAAAGTTAAAAGGAGTCTGTAACTTAAATGGTTGTGTGTGCTGTGCTTTGATTAACTATAGTAAAAGGAACACAGAATAGAGAATTCAGAGCTTGTCAGAGAAATATGACCATTTCCCATTATTCTGAAGTTGGCGCAAAGATATCCTTGATAAAACTCCACTGGCTGAAGTACAATTACATAAGAAATTATTTTGATATATGCTTTAAGCAACAGTCAATGTTTTCAACAGCATGCAAATTATTTTGGGGGGACCTTCAATAATAGCTTAATTTGCCCATAAATGTTTTCACCCTACCTGGGGCCATATAGGATCTGTCAGCTGGGGGTCCTTCCCTTTGGGGTTTAAATCACTGATGTGACTCTAATCATAATCTCAAAATATCTTTGAAGACAGAATCACTCAAGACATTTTACACATTATAGAACAGTTTCTCAAGAAAAAAAGATTACTTTTGCAGTAATGTACTGAAAAGTCACCTGTCAAATGAACAAGCTGCATGAATTTTAGTTCTGTGGACTACTCTCTCCAGTTACAACTTAAGTCTATATTCTCTCTATAAATTCAAGAAAATTCTTTTCGTAAAAAGGTTTTTTCCAAAATGAAAAGTTTTGATTATAACACATATTTCTGTCATGTTGCATCACACTAATAACATTATCTGTATCACCTGGCTGATGTATTCATATGCCTTGGCTTTTATTTTTAAGTGTAAGAAGGCAACACATATACTAAAATAGCATAAACATGAAATATCTTTGTTAAAGCGCACCGTTCCATGAGCTGGCAAGAAAAAATATCAGTGAGTGACATGTTGGGAGATATAGGTATAGTTTAGAAAGAAAATTAACATACTTGCTTCTATTTGTCAGATTGACTTTATTTAAGGTTCTTGTAAAACAGAACTTATACTTATCCTTCCCTCCAGTAAAAAGTGTTGTACATCAGTATCGAAAAGAAAGGCAAGAAAGCTCTTATTTACCCTACCCTCTAAGCTGAGTTCTTATCCTCAGATGAACTTTATTTTTTGACCAGATCACTAACTATTATTGAAATCACTGACACTTCTAAACAGCACATAAGCATTTGACCAGCCTTAACAGCAAGACCAGCCTTAACTGGTCCACTTAAATAAAAGTAGAAACATAAAACTTCTAAATATAAGTTTCTAGCATATATTTTCTTATTATTACAGGAAAATTAGGTACAACAGAGCGAAATACCAGCTAATTTGCACAGAAATCCGTGCCAGTGTGTTTGCTAGTGGCTGCTCTTCACAGCAGGGATGGAGATGGACAGATACTGTTGTATGCAACTCAGGATTTCAAAGCAGTTAGTAAATCACACGATATCCAGTAGGTGAATAATGAAGTGGCATTGGGCCATTTTTTAAATGGTCTGTAAGATAAAATCCACAATTAGGAAAATAATAATTAAAAAAAGAGACAGGTTGCTGGAGTACTAACCTTTCCTTCTCAGTCCCATTCCTTTAGTTATTTCTGATCCAGCAGACAACTAAAATATGCCTGTGAGCCAGAAAGATAGGCTCAGCATCACTCCAACATTTTATGTGGTCTCAGTGGTATCAGAATTTAAATTAGAAATCCCAACTGAACAATGATTATCTGGACTCTGAAGCTGACAGAAAAAAAAAAAAATAAAAATCAGAAAGCAAGAAAAAACCCAAACCCAGCTACAGTCTTTCCCAAGAGCAATTGCCCTTTCTGGCAGGAAGGGGTAAAAATAGAGGCAGCTCATTAATATGGCTTGGCAGTGCTTAATGGCAGCTGGTCTGAAGAGCTAGATCAGTGGGTCTTTCCAGCAGTACTCCCGGACCACTGCCAGCAGGTGTTGCTGTGTTCAACAAAATGAAAAGGAGCGCGGGGGGGATGGGGCGAAAAATATTTATAAAGAGACAAATAGGTGTGAAAAAAAATTAGTCACCGAGTAAAGCTTTCATTAGGCCTTTGGTAAAGCTGTACACAAACTCCCCGAGGCAATAAGGAGCATGCTCTGAAATGAATAATGCTTTTCACTGCTCCTAAACTCCTTTCAGAAGTTATCCTGCACTATAAATCACATACGTGCTTGCTGTGCTTCACTCGGCAGCTTTCTCGTTTTGTCACAGACCACACAGTTTCTCACTGGGAATCCTCTGGCCTGCCGCCGTGGTGGGAGAAGCTCGGTCCCGGCTGGGTGCTGCCCCAGGAGGGGTATGAGGGTCACACCGGCACCGCACCGCTCTGACTCCAAGGAGAAGATTGCTCTGCTACTCCCAGGGCAAGTTTTCTATTCTCCCTAAAACCAATGCAATGTAAGGTCTCTTGCTGAGAATATGTCTGCTGCCAAATTGCAATAGGCACTTCACCAGCAGTATGCAACTAATTTCAAAGTTTCAGGATGTCAGTTAAAACCAAATTCAGCCTAGTCCTGAGAAAAACAGGGTTGCAAGGTGGAAAAGTCATTTGGCAAAACTTGGGTTTAGGACCCCCACTAAAAACAGAGTCCTGCGATTAACTAGGTATATACATGCTCATTGTCTGTTTCTTGAAGTGTCTCAGTGTCCCTGAAGNACAAACAACAACAAAAAAAGAAAACCCCAACCAAAAAAACCCAAACCAACAACAAAAAAACCCACCCAAAAAGTTGTTAATTGTAACAACTGGAACCACAAAATTCAGATTGCAGAAAAACTACTGCAACCTGTTTCACTTATTATATGCATATTAAAAAAGGGAAACAAAACAACCTATCAGTTCATCTGTTTCCCATTAACTTCTGATTTTTTCTCATTCTACCAAAGCTGTTGTGTGAATACAGCACACACACCAGCTGGGATCAACACTGCTATAAGGACTCCCTGGTATCACTGTAAATTGAAAGTCTGAAATCTTTCTTCAATCCAGATCAGCCATATATTTCAAGACAGATTAAAGTTACATTAGCAACAGGACATGAAAATATACTTATAAGTACGATTCAGGCCAAAAAAAAAATTCTGAGAGATGGGGATTTTCTGGTAATCAGTGGGTGTTATGAATGAGTAAAGACTGCATGATCATGCCATTTGTCATAAATGGTACCACATAAAGCCAGTTATTATATGTGTTTAAGAAAGGAGATGGATTTTGGATTTACTTTTGACCTTTTATGTATTACTTCTGTACTGCCTAATTGGCATAGTTATTTCTGATTTTCATTAATGGAAATTAGTGTAAATTGAAATGAAAATTGCTTTTTATTTTATTCCACAAATGTTAATACCACACTTGCAAAAAATGTGACCTGTCATTCATTGTAATTTATTTTTAGATGTCTAAACAGTTTTTAATAGTGTGATGCAATCTGCACGTCAAGGAGCCAGGAGACTTGGACAGGAGCAATATGATTCATTTTTTAAAGAGCTTTAAAGGGATCCCTAATTTAAACAGAAGGACATATTTATTCAGGGATTGATTTAAAAAGAAATCATCCAAAGCAAAAGGATTCTTACTCAAGTGCATTTTCCTGCATTTGAAAAGAATCCAAATTTGCAGAAAGATTATCTGGTATATCCTTAAGTATGTAAGAAGAAGAAAACAATTTGCAAAGTAGTAATTAAGTATCTGGCAAATACTGTATTTGAACTACAACAGTGTTATCTACATCTAATAATATCTATATCTAGCTATGCAATACAACAAGTTAGAGTGTATCTTCCTGACTCATAATGTTTGCTCTGTCTGACTTTAAGTTCTAGTCTTTAAATGGATACAGAAATCACCACTACAAGTTGATCCACGATATTTTGTCATGCTAGAGAATAAGGAGTTTCCATTAGATAATTACCAGAAGTATGTCTCATACAGGAAAAACAGTCAATTGCTGATGTAACAGGATTAACCAATCCAGCACAGTGATCCGGCCCACTTTTGACAGACGTGATATGTGAGTGTGCACATGAGAAGTACAGTATAAAGCTTCACATTATGAGTACCACAAAGAGGAACTTCAGCAGTTCTTAAAGCACAATACAGCAATCTCCTTCTGAGAGTCAGGACTAGAGAGGTAAAACTTTCATCACCTTTTTTCCTTTAAAAATGAAACTTTTAATTCCTGTGCATGCTGTTGCATACTGTTAGGGTTATATCAAATGAATGTATATACAGAACTTTGCAGCTCAGGTAATTTGTAGAAAGAGTCTGAACCACCATTTATGAATGTATTCAAATGCATTTCTGTATGTATTTTTGTACATATATGTATATACCTGTAAGTACAAACCATATATCAGTGATAGTGGAAGACTCGCTTTTAGAAAACAGTGGTTTTTAGAAAGGTAGGCTTTAACATTAAATCTGTCATCATCATGGCATACAAGTAACATATGCTATACCTCTATGTAATAGAGATTGTATGCGATAACTGTACCTGTAGTATATGGAAATCAACATATACCCCACAGCAAGAACTCAGACAAACTTATCTGTATTTTATTTTGATTTATGCCTCTCCCTTACTTTTCATCAGACACTCTTAGGATAGGTGCTATATTGGAACTATATATAACTCCTTTAATTATGTCATCTGTTAGTACATCTAATCATGAATGCATATTTTCATCTGAAATTATTTTTTCATCCAATTAAACTTTTCGTTCTATTTCAAGCTGACTTTCAGACTTCGTATAATTACAACAGACTTTGGGCTGTTCACAAGATCCAAGAAAATTCGATGTATTATAGTGAGGCTTGTGTTACAAAGATGTGTTTATAAGAATGGCTGCAGGGTTTATAATGCTGACAGACCTGTAAGTGTAACAGTATATAACAGTATAGCAACTGAGGTCAGTAAAACACAGATGAGGGGTACTCTGGATGCCTTATAACAGTAAAATACTTATAAAAAATCTTAATTGAAAAGGACTAGCAATATATAACATTTGTAAGACTTTGGTTGATTGTTTAATTACTTCTGTATGTTTCATTTACTCTACCTATAATTTCTTGCCTGTCTCTTAGCTCATGTGCCTGTAGTCATCTCATGGAAATTAGAGACCTTTCAATGCTTATATTTATAAATTCCTCCTTTCCACTGTGAAATACAATGGTTGACAGTAATATACTGAGAGTGGAATATTTGCTGGGTAGGAGGTAAGCCCGTCTGAGAAGACAGAGGTGTGTGAAAGAATGAAAGGGAATGAAAGGAAAGAGGGTAAACACTACTTCTAAGAAAGAAGCTGCTCTAAGAAAATCTGTATGAGATAATGCCTGAAAGGGAAGAATCTCAAAATTTACAGTTAGAGCTGTCATTTTTCCACTACCAAATTTAAATATAAGCGAGTTTGCAAACTTCAACTTTGCTGAGTAAGGAACAGAACAGAGAGGATACAGAATATAAAGGCAATCTGAAGCCAAGGCAGTGGCACAGGGAATGCCTTTTCACTGCAGAGCAAAACCCTCCCGGGCATAAACTAACAAGGGGCTACCAACACTGGTTGAAATCCTACTTCTTGCAGTGCTTTAGATTTCTTTTAATTTCCAATGTCTTATTCTAATATTATGATTGCTCTCTTGATTTAAATGAATGAAGTAATAAGTGCCTTCTAATAACAATGGGCCAAATGTAGAAGATCTTAGCCTTCACTCAGACAGAATTATTATTGGCATTGATGAGGGATTTGCCTGAGTCAGAAGCAAGTATGATTTGGCCAGATGACATGTAACACTTTTCACATTCAAAGAATTTTTCAGGCATTGCTTGATTAACCCCAAACCTAAATACATATACCCAAGAACTTCGAGGCACAAACTAGTATAGAAGTAGGGATATTACGTGGCACTACCATGGCATGTCACATATATGTACCAACTCGTGCTTAGGCTTTCAGTGCCTGACTGTATATTGCAGCTGGGGAGTGTATCATGTATTACAGAGCCCTTCAAACAAGTGTGCTATTTTGTGCCTGTCAAACCTCTTGCCAGTGTTGATAACCCCCAGCATTTAGAAGTGAGCAGAAAAGATTTTTTTCTTCTACTCTAGGCAGAATAATGTTCTGTTCAAAATATTCAGAGCCCCTGCCCTCATTCCCGTCTCATTCACAAGCTATTTAACATCTCCTGTTTTCCCTAACAATACCAGGCAGGACCAAGAGCAAGGTGCTCATTAAAGATTTCACTCTTTTCATTCATTCATGTTTCCTCTGTTTGCTTAAGCCAGTGATACTGTTGAAGGAATAAAACAAACAAAACAAAAAGAAGAAAAGGGAAAAAAAAAAGGGGGGAATGACAGCTGGGAGGGGGAGGGTCAAACAGAAAGGAAAAAGAAAGGAAAAAAAGAGAGTAAATTTACAGGAATGAGAAGATATTTTAGAAAGGGGGGAGGGAAGGAACCACGAGTAGTGATATTTGAAGAGAGGTGTGTGTTAGGGGAGCAATGAGCATAAGGAAGCCAGCCTGCCTGTTCCTCCCCCTTCCTAATCATAGCCTTTACTCACAGACAAAACTCCCTCCCTCTCTCATTCACTCACTCACTTTAGGCCAATCCGTCCTCTCTCTCTCTCTCCCTCTCTCTGTGTCTCTCTCCTACTCTGAGACAGAGTCAGAACTCTTCTCCCTGACAGCCACAAACATCTACAGCACTTATTGCATTCAGAAAGGGAACCTGCAAACAAAACTTCACAGAAAACTTTTGGTTCTTGTTCCAGAGAATTTGCTGAAGAGAAGGAAAAACAAACAAACAAACAAACAAACTAAACCAGCCCCTCAAAAAACTGTTCGTGAAGGGGGAGGAAAAGCAGGGCCTTTTTAAAAGGGAATCACAACAACTTTTGCTGCCAGGATGCCTTTGCTTTGGAAGAGAGGATTTCTGTTGGTGATTTGCTGGATTATAGTGAGGAGTTCCCCAACCCCAGGATCCGAGGGGCACAGTTCAGTCACTGACTGTCCATCATGTGCCCTTGCCACGCTCTCAAAGGATGTGCCCAGCTCACAGCCTGAGATGGTGGAAGCAGTAAAGAAGCACATACTGAACATGTTGCACTTGAGGGACAGACCTAATATCACCCAGCCAGTGCCCAAGGCAGCACTTTTAAATGCCATCAAAAAACTCCACGTGGGAAAGGTGGGAGAGGATGGTTATGTGGAAATAGAGGATGATGTTGGAAGAAGAGCCGAAATGAATGAAGTTGTGGAGCAAACCTCAGAAATCATCACATTTGCAGAATCAGGTGAGTGCTTGAAAAACAAAACTGTAAAATATCCTTTGTGCCCAGACTGAAAAATATCCTTTGTGCCAAAACTCTAATTAACTTACCTTCTTGTCTTCAGCAATAATGTTTTCTGCAACGTTGTAGGATGAGATCTGGGGGAAGGGACAAGGAGAAATGGGATGGGGGGCTAGGACTCTGAAGGAATTTGATTTTTCTGACTTAGTCTTGGCTACAGATTACACTTACTGGACACAGTCAGTCACACAGGGAGGAAGCTCTCTAACCAATCTTGAACATAAAGTCAGGCTGCAGCAGGGTACTCCAAACTCTGCCTGTAAATCCAGAGTACTTGCAATAAAGAGCTGGACTGCAGAGTTGATGGTGAAAGAAAAAAGGCTGTAGTCTTTTGGGGACTTTATCAAGACAGAAAGTGAACTGCAAACTACTTCCGAAACAACCCTTTCATGTAAAAAATATAGTGGAAGTTATAAAATCAGATGAAACAGCTTTAAGTTGTAGAAGTGAGAGGGGGGTTTTTGTGTTGTTTTCCCTTCTTTTTTGTCCTTTTCTTTTTTTTTTTAATTTAACACAGCATCTTCGGCATTAAAAAGTTGCAGGAACTGTCAGATGACTTCAATAGAACTGGACAAGTTTCTGTAGCTGCTCCAATTTGTAGTGCAGACTTCTGCATACTGGAAAAAAGATTCTGCTCCTAAAACACTCCTGCCAAAAATGCAACCTTGGTAGGGTGTATTTTGAACTCTTTCAGACTTCTTTTTCCCCTAACTCCTAGGCAGTAAGAGCTCAGAATATTTATATTTAGTAAGTAAAGTGTTAAGGCTCACATAAACTGCTCATAGAAACAGCTCTAAAGTTGTACTTTGCTGTCTTGTTCCTACATGAATAGGACCAGAACCCATTTTAATTCAACGTTTATGTATCTGCACATATATCTGTTAGTGTACATGAGTATGCTAATACATGCATCAATAGCAGTTACTTGCAATAAGTCTATCATCTAACTAACAGCAACTTTTTATGATGCTGTCTAGCCAAAGCATTTTTCCTGTTGCCAAGACGGTTTTAAAAGAATGTCATTGTTTTGTTTGGTACAGCATATGGTAGGCAAAGTATGCAAAGGAACTCCAAGCATTTTTGTTTAAAAGTTTGCTGCAGCAGTATAAACAAGTAAGACAACACTCAGAGTTTCCAGTCCTGAAAACCTGTTGACTCAGATGTTCTGATTGCAGGGAAGCCATGCACAAGAAGGGTGCATGCTTTTAAGTGCGGACATTCCTGCTGGCTGTCTGATTTCCAACTGTACAAGGAGCCTTTGCCTTTGGAGTCCTTGTCAATATACACATTATCAGTTCTTTCAGCATGAGAACTCAGGCTTTTCAGTTTTTCCATCTCCTCCACTGAGAAAGCAGGGAGAAGGTGTCAATGCCAGAGATCATTAGAAGGGGTAGCTCAACATTAGTTTAGAAATTAATTTATAAAAGCAAGGAAACCTCTAAGCTATCTATGAGTCAGATTCCCCACCTGGTTTTCAGCAGCTCACTCTGAGCACAGTGGAACACATATGGCATGAACAGTGGTTTCTCTTCACTGTGGGAGTCGTAATCATTTGTAAACACAAGATTGTCTCTCCTGAGCTCTGACACAAAGGAATTTGGAATTTGAGATATGCCTACTCTGTACAATACCCTCTAACGGCGGCTCCCGAAGCCATTGGCTCTTGGGGTCATGTGAGCAGCAAAAATCATGCCGTTGCCCACACACTGGCCAATCATCCTGCCACTGATCCCCTGTCACCAGTGACTACCACTGACACGTCACTCAGCTTGATTTACATAGTGTTGTCCTACTGCTGCTAGACAAATTACTTGAAGAGAACTTATGCTATGGAGTTGCAGGACAGGGGCATCCCCTATGTTCTCATGCTTTCTCCTCTCTGCCACAGTTCTCTTCCTTTGTACTAAGACAATCCTGGAAGGCCAGGCAGGAGGGTTGCTGCGTCCATTTTTTCCATACCTGCTACCTTTCTATACCTCTTTAATTTGGGACAAGGGAGAGATAATTAGCAACCTAAAAACTGAGCTCTGGTTTGGGCTTTTACTGATAAATCCACTCTATGGAGTAACTTCAGATTACTGAAGCATATTCTTCATTTACAGCCATTCGTATCTGGTGACTTGCTAACACCAGAGGATCTACCATGTTTTACAAGTGCCAGTGCACAACAACTTAAGTAAACTCTACTTGAGATCCTGTCCTCTTTTGCACTGGCCTGTCAAATATTATTTTGTCAAATTTTGCCTGTCAAATATTAAATCAGTATTTTTTTCCTGTAAAGGAAAGTGAGGCAAAAAACAAAGGCAAGTGGCATGTCATATAGGAAGTATGAGTTAAAAAGACAGAAATAAAATATAGCCACAAGGACAGTCTCCACTTTTGATTCTGTGGGAATTTGGAATATTATGAAGGATTTGAAACAAACAAGCAGGAGAATAAACATGTTTCCCTCACAGCCAGGTTAATGTGTTTCCTGCTTTTAATGTCAAACTCACTCTGCCTTGATAGAGGGCAATAAGAAATCAATGAAAATGAATGAAAACATATCATATTGTATCAAATAAATGTCTATAAAAAACAAAATAAGACTTTAGGCTTCTTGTTCCTTTGTATATGGCTTGACATAAACCAGTCTTTCCCCATGCCTTTCAGATGCCACATATACTATTGGTCTTTATAAAAAAGTAGTATTTCCATCTTTCATCAGCCATATTCTCAAACATACAAAGAAATGGAGTGAATGAACAAACAGAGCCCTGTGCATACGGCTCTGGCTTCAGACTGCTGTTTTCTAAAATAGACCAAAATTCAAAGAGACAGACTTCAGACAATTAGAGGGGAAATAAATGCAGTAAACTTGTCTGAAGCACAGGTGTAGTTATGTCCAGGAAATCAGCAAAATAGTTGGCAGGTAGTTTTCACAGCTAACAAATCCAGACAGATCTCTGCAAAACTAATGACTGTGAGTATTGGGCAAAAGTTAGAAATGCACCCTACTGTCCTTTGGCACTCTTACAAGTAAAACATGAAAATTACTTTCTACTTACATGTCAAACTAAGATTACTAACCTCGTTTAGTTCTGCTGTAAGGGTAGCTGTGCCAGAGTTCTGTGTGTTACTTTAAAGTCTTAAAAATAGTTTTTTGAGGAGAGGGGTTATATAATTTTGTGACAAGTGAATCCAACAGATTTGATAACAGATATACTCAATCCTTATAAATATGATTGGCTACTAACTCATTCATTATTTTAAGTAGCTTATTAGGCAGATCTGGGGTTTTGCCAACTGAATTTGATCCTGGCAACTAAACTACCAATGAAATGGGTTGCTAACATCAGTCCCCGAGAAGGTGATAGGCATTATTGGATGGAAATCTGAAGTTTTATCACCAGGAGAAATTCCAGGGGAAAAAAATAAGGGAAAAAAAAAAAGAAATAAAAGAGAAGTCTGCCAGCTATTTAGACAACTTCTACTGTTTTATACCACTTCATACAGAATTCAAGTTGAACTGACTTGATCATGTGATGCCTACTTTTATGTGCAGAGTGGTACATGTGTGTACATATTCATGCCTTTTCCCAGAAGATACCTACCCTGTACAACCAAGCTGGCAGTTCAGGAAGGAAAAAAAAAAACAAAGCATGTTTTGCTTATGTATTTTGAATAAGTTCAACAATTTTCTTTTGAAAAGAACTGTATTTAAGGGTACAAATATTCATGCTGAATAAAGAACGGCCACGAGAGGGCACACTCCAAAGGCTTTTTGCTCCACACGCGGCAACCTTCCTGCAAACTCTTATTTCACCTAATTGGATTCTGAATCCCAGGGATCTTTATGCTTATCTGTAGTTGCTATGAGTGGGGCTCGTTTCTCTCTTCTAGTTTATTTAAAAGGCAGGGATTCACTGGAGTAAAAAGCTGCAAGGAAAATAATGGAGGAAGGAAATAGGTAGAGGGGTAAAAGAGAAACTTGTGGATGCTAGAAGTGCTGGAAATCTAGAGCAATCAGAAATTATAAATACATATTTTTTACAAGATACTGAGAAATGTGACCATGAATCACCATCTGAGATGATTTGCTCACATCTTTTTTTTTTTTTTTTTTAATGCAATCTCCTCGGCTTTTAGAAAACAAGCCTATTTTCCCTTGTTGTTTTTTGGATTTTTTCCCCCCCTTGGCATACCAAATCAAAGATTTCAAGTTTTTCAAATGAAAGCAAGTTATTTCCAGAAGAGGAAAGATATTCTGTATTGATCTGTTTCATTGCATCAAAATGTGAGAATTCAGTGGGGTTCGTTGGTTTAAAGAACAACATGAGAAAGTATAGATGAATCTAGGAAGGTGGGAACCAGGTTAGAAAAACATACCTGAGAGACAGAAAATACTGTATGTGTCCATCTCTGTGTAGCCAGACCACAGTTTTGTGTGCTAGTAGGGAACATATGAATATGTATTTGCCTGTATGTGTGTATAAGCATATGTATGTCCTTAACATACAAGTATTCTAGAGCAGACATGCTTGTATGTGTACTTGTACCCATACCATTCCTGCAGACAAGAGTGCGCATTCATGTGTTTTCCTCTGTGCAGGATATATCTACCTTGCATACACGTAAGTGATTCATGCTGAGTTCTTATATCTATATCTATATCTATATCTATATCTATATCTATATCTATATCCAGAAATATGCCTATGAGAAGGTAATCTCATTTAATGCAACAGAGCTTTGCAATGTTGATTTAGGATTGAAGCTTAGTTTACTGGAAGCAACTGAGAGTTCTGTTATTCATTTCAGTGGGCTGGGGATTTGGGCCTTAGTGCACAGAAATTAAATATAGTAACGAAAACACACTGATCAGCCTCTGATGCACTTAATTTTATAACTTACAGCAGATTATTACAAGTATGCATTAAAAATTGCCTTCTCAAAAAAAAAAAAAAAAACCCAACAAAAACCCACACAAAAAAGACAAAAAAAGAAGACAAAGACTTGGGATTGTTTTTACCTTGGAATATTTGCTGGCGCAAATGATCCTAAACTTTGCTTTAGCTATATTTTAGACATAAATGAAGAAATCAAATCAAAAAAGAAAAAAAAATCCACAAAAACTTCAACCAAACAAACACTTTTTTTGTTTCTAAATATTTAAAGCCATGTGGGGGAAGGGCTTTCAATTTGGAAAGAACTCAAAGCTGTGGATGTAAAGTGCTTCCCTCCTAACAAAATAGCAGAGGAGAGTCAGGGTTCACCAGAACTGAATTATTTCACATTCTAAATGACCTTGTCAATGCCTCTTTGGGTTAACTTTTCAAGAAAACGTATTTAAATCAAGATCGCTGCTACTACTCACCCCCCCCGCCCG